>PVJA010021182.1:0-35974 GCA_004027025.1 Myocastor coypus
TTACTGCAGTCTTAAGACTTTTTATTTTTTATTTTATTTATTTATTTATTTATAAAATATTTATTCTGTTTTTTATTTTTGCAGGACCAGGGTTTGAACTCATGACCTTGCACTTGTTGGGCAGGCACTTGTGCCACAGAGCTATCTCCCCAGCCCCTAAGACTTTTTTTTAAAACAAAAGTGTTCTGGCTGCTATTGTAGCTCAGTGGACTGTTTGCATAGCATGCACAGGACCTTGTGATTTGATCAGTGACTTTTATTTGAATAAGTAATTATATATTTTTAAATTATTTTAATTACATCTTGATTATTTAACATTAACTAAAGTTGTTGTTAAACTTGTTTTAAAATCTGTTTTCTAGGTTGCTGTGCATAATGACAGCTATGATACCCTTCATGGTAAGAGTTCATTTCTTTAATCTGTTCATATGAAATACATTATTTTTTAAATCACCCCACATGGGCCCGGCAGGATGGCTCGGTGGTCTAAAGCGCCTGCTTGGGAAACCTTGGGCAGCTTCAGGGACTGCGGTTCGATCCCCGGCACCACATGCTGTGCCAGCCCTGCCCTCGGGGCAGGCTGAGCCGGCCATAAAAATGAGTGAATAAACAAATAAAGGTTCTGAAACAAGAAAAAAATAAATAAATAAAATAAAAAATTCTTTAAAAAAAATAAAATAAATCACCCCACATGATTTAATTTCTTTGATGATACAGTGATACTTGGAAAACAGTTTATTAACTCTTATTGTTTAGTTCCATTTAGATTAAGTATTACAGATAATCCTTTCACTGGTTATTACTTTAACATTGAATTCAAGGGATGATCTTATTTTTCTTTGCCCGTTGCATTTATTTATTTGTTTATTTTTATTTTTTTTTAATTTTAATTTTTGTGAAACCAGGGATTCAACTCAGGATCTTGTACTATCTAGGTAGGCATTTGTGCCCCTGAGCTATCTCCCTAGCCACCTGGCATTTAATTTCTATTTGGTTTGTTAACATATTTCCAAAAGAAAGGAAGGACAAAAAGAAGTCAAAATTTGATTATTCCAAATATTATTTGCCTCTTACTTAGTTTCAAAAAATGTTTAACATAAATTTAGGCAGGTACTTACTCTACTGAGCTTTCTCCCCAATCTTTAGCATAGAAAGATACCTAGTTTTTCAAGTGCGGGAATCATGATTTATAATTTTATTTTTAGACAATTGCGTAATGTTGTTCCTGTCCTTTTTTCTTTCTTTTCTGTTTTTATTTCTTGTAGGAAATTCAGTGAACTATTTGAATATCCCAGAGTTTGAAGAATCTGTGAGAGATTGTGAACAAGCTAGTTTAAATATGGATAAAAATACAAAATTTTCTATATGGGTATCTTTCTTTGAGATTTATAATGAATGTATTTATGACTTACTTGTCCCTGTATCATCTAAGTTCCAAAAGCGGAAGAACTTGCGCCTTTCCCAAGATGTAAAGGGCTATTCTTTTATAAAAGGTATGCTAATAAATGTTTTTATTTTAGCAGAGTTCCCTTTCAGGCTATGTTTTTATTTTAGCAGAGTTCCCTTTCAGGCTTTGTGATAGCTACTGGAAAGGAAAGCATATTAATATACTTTA
Organism: Myocastor coypus; assembly: GCA_004027025.1. Lineage (NCBI taxonomy): Eukaryota > Metazoa > Chordata > Mammalia > Rodentia > Myocastoridae > Myocastor > Myocastor coypus. Next base: position 1,616 of record PVJA010021182.1, read on the forward strand.
TGTTCATTATTAACATGGAGAAAATAAGAGAAGTTTGTATTTTGGAAGTTTTAATGTAAAAAAGTAGTTTGGTATTGTGTTCAGTTGCATATCAATGTAATTCATGGTGAGGGAAAAAGATAAGTATGTTGAAATTTATATTCTGCTGCTTTGAAACAATCAAAATTTTGATCAGCACAGGAGTTAGACCTGCACTATTTCCGACCTGGGCTGCTTCACTCTTCCTTAAGCAACCTGGTGGTCCCCTGCTCCTGGGAGGTCACCATATTGATGCTGAACCTAGTTCGGACACCTGACCAGCGTAGTGCACTGCAGCCCAGAACTTTTAGACTCAAGGAAGTGACCCTCTCACCTCAGCCTCCTGAGTAGCTAGGACTACTTGATTTTTATGAACTGTTGATTATTACCAAAATTTTGCACGAGTCTGATACATTCCAGTCTGTGTTGTCTCACACATAGTGAGATATTTCTGTGGGTTTAATCTGTATTATGTTTTGTTTGTTTTTTTCTCCTGAATGTTTAATTCTAAGGAATTTGCCTTTTAATTTTCCCTCTGGTAAACTATTGAAGACATTTATATATTTGTATAATTTAAGTACTCTAACATAATCCCTTCTGGAATATGAAGTACTGAGTTGACTTCAATTTATGTGTTATTAAAAGAAAGATTTCATTCTATGTCACTGGAAAAATGTGTTAAGATGGTATAGAGAAAATTTTTTTTAACATAAATTGGTATGTGTCCATTTTATGTTTTAAGATCTACAGTGGATTCAAATATCTGATTCCAAAGAAGCATATAGACTTTTAAAATTAGGAATAAAACATCAGAGTGTTGCGTTCACCAAACTGAACAATACTTCCAGTAGAAGGTAAGAAGTAAATCCCTTTTAAAAAAAAACTTTGTTTACTTACGTATGTGTGTGTGTTTGTAGGTAGGTATGTTATGGCCTGCTCAGTCTGCCCTGGGGGTGGGGCTGCTGTAGCATCTAGTGCTGGTGATTAAACCATGGTCCCAGCCGGGCATGGTAGTGCACGCCTGTAATCCCAGCACTCGGGAGGCTGAGGCAGGAGGATCGGTGTGAGTTTGAGACCAGCCTGGGCTACAAAAATGAGCTGAAGGCCAGCCTGAACTGCATAGTGAGACCTTGTCTCAAAAAACAAAAAAAACCCAAACAAACCATGGTCCCTGCAGTTGCCTAAGCTTGCCTAAGCAGGCACTTTAGATAGCTGAGTTGTCTCTCTAGTCCGGTAAATCCTTTGAAGTAATCCTGAAACACCTGTAGTATTTGGTACTATGCAGTTCATTTTATAATAATATATATGGAGTTCATTTTATAATAATATAGATAGTACGTCCTGTTAAATGACCTTTCCAGTAGACTAAAAAGCACTAAAGGGGCTGGGGAGATAGCACAAGTTCCTGTCTGGCAAGTGCAAGGTTTTGAGTTTAGAGTCCTGGTCCCGTCAAATAAACAAATAAGTAGCTAGATAGATAGATAGATAGCACTAAATAGGGATGAGGAGGTAGCTGGATGGTTTAAGCACTTGCCTGGCACATAAGAACCCAGGTTTGATCCTCAGTACCACATGCCATGCCAGTCTGAGAACCTCAGATGAGGCTGAGACAGAATCACTACAAGTCCAAGCTGTATAGTGAGACCCTGTACCAAATGAATAAAAGGATTCAAAAATAATTTTTTAAATCACTGAATATAGTATTTCTTACCTGCCATTATGTTTACTAATGTTTAAAAAATGTATGCTCTTTTACTCTTTTTTTTTTAGAATTTTTTATTTTTGTTTTCTTGTTTCAGAACTTTTGTTTGTTTGTTTATTTATTTATTTTTTGGCCAGCTCAGCCTGCTCTGAGGACAGGGCTGGCGCAGCATGTGGTGCCAGGGATTGAACCGTGGTCCCTGCTTTCCTAAGTAGGCGCTTTAGACCACTGAGCCATCCTGCCGGGCCCCTGTTCTTTTACTCTTGATGTCAGTATCCTAGGTCATTTGTGCACTTGGCTAGAATGGTGGTCTGTCTTCTTTTGTACTTCATGGATACACTTACTGAATTAGGACATAATCTCAAGAGGTTCACAGATGATGCTTTTGATGCATGTAATTGGTAGATGAGAGACTAAAGGGAGTGAATTTCAGCAGTTAAATTCTTAAAACTTTCTTTTAAGAGGGAAAAGAGCTTCATGCCCCTATTACGTTGGGCATATATGACTTATGCTCCAAATAAGCCTCTATGTCTGTGTGATCTCAAGCATATTAAATATATGCTTTGCTTTACAGATATATTCAAAGAATATTGACTGTATTAATAAGATGATATTTGCAAGGAAATTGGAAATTATAAGTTATTTTATTAATAGATGTTAGAATGTCGAAAGAAGTTTTGAGCAATCAGGGCTAAGCAAAGATAGGATTTAGACAGTCTGCTATTGGCAGTGAAGCACCCAATTGACATATGGTAGATAGCTGGAAAATTCACTAAAGTTAATATGAGAATATAAATAGAGGTACATTTAGATGTTAGGTATCTTCTACTTAAAACTGCAGAAATTAAAAATGAAAAAGTAACTAGATCTTTGTTTCTTTTAGTCACAGCATATTCACTATTAGAGTATTACAAATTGAAGATTCTGAAATATCTCGTGTACTTCAAGTCAGTGAGTAAGTTGATTGTTCTTTAAATTGTAACTATCTTGAATTGCTTTGAAGGATTTTAAAATAATTTTTTGTTGTGATTTGGTTAATTCAGATTGTCTTTATGTGATCTTGCTGGTTCAGAACGAAGCATTAAGACACAGAATGAAGGTGAACGATTAAGAGAGACTGGGAACATCAATACTTCTTTATTGACTCTGGGAAAGTGTATTAGTGTGTTGAAGAACAGTGAAAAGTCAAAGTAGGTGTTGTTAGCATAAACGTATTTAAACTTCCAATTTTGCTGTTTTTATTAAGTACTTGTGCTTTTCTGTAAGGACTGTGAATTATGATTAAGGTGCTTATATCTTGGATTAGAAAAACAGAAATAAAAATAAAATTTTCAATGTCAGTGTCTTATTGAGTAAACTTAATATTTTTCATAGCATTTATTTATTCACAGGTACTTGAGACAGTAAGCTTTTCATGATGTTAGGTTAGCATCTAAAGCCACATTTTTCTTATGAAAATACTATGTGTTCTATGTGGAAAAACATTTTTGTGTACTAATTAGTATTTTAGCTTGAGTAACTGCTACACCACCTTTCACTATTTCTAGTTAATGGTACTTTATATAATTTTTTGTATAACTTTATAGTAGGGAACGCAGCCTGCTTAAATATAATCCATATGTTTTTGCCTCATAGTTCAACTGTAGTGTTATTGGCAGCTTCCGTGTCTAAAGAAAACAAGCAGAACAATTGTTATAATATATGGGATTAATCGTTAATCTAAAATTTATGACAACCAGATTATTTTTTATAAAATTATTTAGCATCTTCATGAAATTTATTTTAACTTGCAGTTTTTTGAACGTGTTTTCATAGGTTTCAACAGCATGTTCCTTTCCGGGAAAGTAAGCTGACTCACTATTTTCAAAGTTTTTTTAGTGGTAAAGGGAAAATATGTATGATAGTCAACATCAGCCAGTGCAGTTTTGCCTATGATGAGACACTCAGTGTATTGAAGTTCTCAGCCATTGCACAAAAGGTGAGTATAATTCAAATTTAGATTAAAATTTTTTTTTTTTTTTTTAGATTAAAATTTTGAGTTACCCTTTATTAGAATATTAATATTACTTGGAGTGTTTTATACTTGTTATTGCAAGCCTAGGAAATAATTGAAAATCAAATACTTGACTAAACGTAAAGTCATGGGAAAATATTGAAAGTTGCCCTGAAAGGATTACAATATGACTTTAATAGTGTTACAAATTAATGAATATCCTTGAAATGAGTTATTGACTCTTACATTTATCTAATAAGCCTCTTGCTTGAAATAATACTAAGAACTTTATCTAAAAATATAGATTTGCTCTCATTTCATATACAAGTAGCTTTTTCTTTTTAGAAGTTTCACTGAAGGATTGGTATTTTTTCATAGTTTTATTGCATAGTTAATAAAATTAACTAAAATTTGTTATAGTGGACAGTTTTTGCATTTTCTGTTTTAAAAGTCACATTGGATGTTTTAACAGGTTTGTGTCCCAGATAATTTAAGTTCTTCTCAAGAGAAATCTTTTGGACCAATCAAGTCATCTCAAGATGTATCAGACAGTAATTTGGATAATAAAATAGTAAATGTAAAAAGAACAACAATTTCATGGGAAAATAGTCTAGAAGATCTGATGGAAGATGAAGATCTGGTTGAGGACCTAGAAAAACCTGAAGAAAATCAAAGTAACCCAAGTGTAGAAGCTGAACTTAATGATGAAGATCTAGATAAAACTGTAGAGGAAGATAAGGTTTTTGTTAGCTGTAAGGAGAACAGAGTATGTATTAAGAGCTCATATTTCTATGGTTGGCTAAATTTTCTGTATTTGCACTACCAATCCCCCCTTTCCTCAAGGAGGATTTGTTTCGTTTTGTGTTTGAGGTAGAGTCTTACTATGTAGTTTAGTTAACTCACTGTGTAACCCAGTAGACCTTGAACTGGGTACCCCCCCCCCCCCCCCCCGACTTTAGCCTCATGAATGCCGGAATTACAGGCATGAGCTGTCAGTCGGGCTACCAATTCTCAGTACTCCCTCCCTCCTCTTCTTGAATTGGGGTCTTGTTATGTGTCGCAGGTTCTCAGCAAATTAGCAAACTCCCAGATTGAAGTTTGTTTCCCTGTACGTCCTGTGGTAGCTGAAATTTTTAAAATCTCAGCTTTATCTTTTGTATGATTTCAAGCCTGTGGAAAGATGAATAGAATTCATCTGGATTTGTCAGTTTTAAATATGTGAATATACAGTTTTTGGTTTTATGTTATTTTATTTTTTGCCATACACATAAAGAAAGCCTTTTTTTCTAAATTGAGATTTGTACCAAAACCATCATGAAACAGAAAGTCTTCTTTTTATGTTTATTTGTATCAAGTAAGAGTACATATAGTACAGAGTTTCAAAACGAGAAAAATTTAACAATGGTTGCATTACATATTTCCATCTTCAAATCAGTATAGTATAGATCAACAGACATACGTATGAAAGTCTGATCAAACAATTTAACACTTTCAGTAAACATTTTTTTTAACTTGTCCAAGTGCATTTTGTATTTAAGTCACTCTTAAGAAAAAAAGAAATTATAGGGGTTAAGGCAGAAAACGCAAGGTCCTGAGATTGATTCCTGGTACTGCCTGAAATTTATTTATTTCTTCTTTTGAGTCCTTACACTAGGGAGACTACAATATTTGCATATGTAGGTCTGGTTTATTTCACTTACGAGTATACGTTCAAGATACATCCATTTAAATGTGAAGTATTCTAGTTTGTTATTCCTTACAGCTAGGTAATAATTGCATTTTATGAAAATACCACGTCTTTTTCAACCGTTCTTCAGATGATGGGCATTTTGATTGTTTCCAGGATTTTGGCTATTACAAATTGTGTTGCTATGAACATAGGTGCACAGATATCACTATGATATGATGTTTTCAGTTCTTCTGGAAAAATTCCCAGTAGGGAGATAGCTGGATTGAGTGGGATTTCCAGCTCTAGTTTTATTTATTTATTTATTTATTTATTTTTTCTTGTTTCAGAACATTTGTTTGTTTATTCACTCATTTTTTATGGCCGGCTCAGCCCGCTCCGAGGGTAGGGCTGGCACAGCATGTGGTGCCGGGGATCGAACCGTGGTCCCTGAAGCTGCCCAAGCTTTCCCAAGCAGGTGCTTTAGACCACTGAGCCATCCCGCCGGGCCCATCCAGCTCTAGTTTTTTAAGGAGTCTCCACACTGCTTTCCATTAGGTTGTACCTGTCTGCATTCCCACCAGCAGTGGAGAAGTGTTCCTTTTGCCCCACTGCCTCTCCAACATTTGTTGTTGGTTGATTTCTTTACAGTAGCCATTCTTTCTGGGATGACATGGTATCTAAGTGTTGTTTTAATTTGCATTTTACGAATGGCTAGCGATGTGGAACATTTCTTTGTGTATTTATGGGCTTGTTGAATTTCTTTCTCTGAGAAGTGTGTGTTCATCTCACATGCCCATTTCTGGATTGAATCTTTGAATTTTGAGACCCTAATGGTTTTTAGTTCTTTATAAATTCTAGACAGAAGACCTTTGTCTGAATTTTTTTTTTTTTTTTGTCTTTTTGAGACAGGGTCTTGCTATGCAGTTGAAGCTGGTCCTGAGCTTACTTTTGTAGCCCAGGCTGGTCTCGAACTCACACCAATCCTCCTGCCTCAGCCTCCCGAGTGCTGGGATTACAGGCGTGAGCCACCACGCCCGGCTTGTCTGAATATTTATTAGTTAAAATCTTTTCAAAATTTGTGGGTTGTCTTTTTACTCTGTTGGTAATCTCTTTTGACATGAAAAAACTTCTCAGCTGGAGGATGTCCCATTCGTTGCTTCTTTTGCATGTTAAACATGCATTTTGATTCTTGTCTATGAACTCTTTGCCTAACCCCGATGTCTTTAAGATTTCCTCTGACTTTCTCCTCTAAGACGTTTAGGGTTTCTCTTTTAATATTTAGATCTTTAATCCATTTTGATTTTAGTTTAGTGCATGGTGAGAGACCTGGGTCAAGTTTCAGTTTTCGACATGTGGAGAGCCAGTTTTTCCAGTACCATTTGTTAAAGAGGCTATCTTTCTTCCGGTAAACATGTTTGCCCCTTTGTCAAAAATAAGGTGGCTGAGTGTGTTTGAATTTACTTCTGCATCTTCTAATCTATTCCACTGATCCTCAGGTCTTTTTTTTGCTGATACCATGCTGGTTTTATCACGGTAGATCTGTAGTATAATTTTAGGTCAGGAATTGTAATGCCTCCTGCCTTACCTTTGTTGCCCAGGTTTGTCTTTGCAATTCTGGGTCTTCTTTGGTTCCAAATAAATTTTAGGAATGACTTCTCCAGGTCTGTGAGGTATGTTGATGGTATTTTGATAGGGATTGCATTAAATCCGTACAACAATTTAGGGAGTATGACCATCTTCACAATGTTGGTTCTTCCTATCCAGGAGCAGGGAATATCTTTCCATTTTCTGAAATCCTCTTAGGACAGTGGTTCTCCAGCTTTCTAATGCCGTGACCCTGCAATACAGTTTCTCATGTTATGGTGATCCCAAACCAAAAAATAATTTTGATGGCTACTTCAAAACTGTAATTTTGCCAAAGTTATGACTTGGAATGGCTTTAGGTGACCCCTATGTTTTTGTTGTCCTACTCCCACCGGAGTTTCGACCTATAGGTTGAGAACTGTTGCTCTAGGATCTCTTTTTTTGGAGTATTGTAGTTTTCATTGAAAAGCTCTTTTACTTCTTTAGTTAGGTTAATTCTGAAGTATTTCATTTTCTTCGGTGCTATTGTAAAAGGTATTGTTTCTCCAATTTCTTTCTGTGTGTTTGTTATCTGTATAGAGGAATGCCACTGACTTTTGTGTGTTGACTTTATAACCTGTTATGCTGCCGAATTTGTGTATTCTAGTAGCTTGTTGGTGGAGTTTTTGGGGTCTTCCAAATTATGTCATCTGCAAATAATGATAATTTAACTTCTTTAGCTATTTTTATTCCTTTTATTTCTCTCTCTTATCTAATGGCTTTAGCTAATGACTCCAGACTATATTGAATAGGAGTGGTGATAGAGGACATCCTTGCCTTGTACCAGATTTGAGAGTAAAAGGCTTTAGTTTTTCCCCATTTAGAATTATGTTAGCTGATAGATGGCTTTTATCAGATTGAGGTAGAGGCCCTTTATTCCAAGTTTCTGTAGGACTTTGAACATGAATGAGTGTAGGACTTTGACAAAAGTCTTTTCTGCATCAATTGAGACAATCATGATTTTTGGCTTTGGCTGTATTGATATAGTGTATCAATCACATCTACAGTTTTGCGTATATTAAATCATCCTTGCATTCCTGGGATGAATCCTACCTGGTCATGGTGTATAATCTTCTTGATGATTTATTGTATTATAGTGGTGAGGATTTTATTGAGAATTTTTGCATCTATGTTCATGAGAGAAATTGGCCTGTAGTTCTCTTTCTGGTTATGTCTCTTTCTGGTTTTGGTATCAGTGTAGTATTTGCCTGTAGGAATGATTTTGGAAGGATTGCTTCCTTTTCAATTTCATTGAAGAGTTTGAGAAGTATTGGGCTTACATCTTCTATAAATTTCTTGTAGAATTCAGTGGTGAATCCATCAGGTCCCTGACTTTTCTTTGTCGATAGACTTTATTACATTTTTTATTTCATGGGCTGCTATTGGGTTGTTGAGAGTTCTTATATCTTCTCGATTGACTTTTGGTAACTTATACTTTACTAGGAATCTGTCCGTTTCTTCTGTGTCTTAATTCTGTGAGAGTAAAGATTCTCAAAGTAGCTATTTGTGATCCTCTGGATCTCTGCTGGGTCTGTAGTAATTTCACCTATTTTTTCTTCATTGCTTGAATCTGAGTCCTTTCTTTCCTCTTTTGGATGAGGTTAGCTAGGGCCTTATGCATTTTATTTAATATTTCAAAGAACCAGCTTTAAAAAAAAAATTTTAATTAATTAATTTATTCACTTTTTCTTGTTTCAGAACCTCTGTTTGTTTATTCATCCATTTTCATGGCCGGCTCAGCCTGCCCTCAGGGCAGGGCTGGCGCAGCATGTGGTGCCCGGGATCAAACTGAGGTCCCTGCAGCCGCCTAAGCTTTCCTAAGCAGGCGCTTTAGACCACTGAGCCATCCTGCCAGGCCCAGAGCCAGCCTTTTGATTTATTAATGCTTTGTATTTTTTTTTTTTTTTGTCTCAATTGAATTGATTTCTGCTCTAACGTTTATGCTTTCCTCCCGTCTTTGGACTTTGGATTTCGTTTGCACTTCTGTTTCTAGTCTGTTTAGGTGTTGCATTAGAGTATTTATTTGTTCCATTCTGTCTTCTTAATATGTGAGTTCAGCGCTATAAATTTCCCTCTAAGAACTGTTTTCATTGCATCTGTTTAATTCCGGTAAGTTGTGTTTGAATTTTCATTACATTGTCAATATTGTTTAATTTCATCGGTAACCCACTGGTTGCTTTATTTTATTTTTTATTTTTTATTTTTTTTGCTTTTTGAGACAGGGTCTCACTGTGCAGTTCAGGCTGGCTTTGAGCTCACTTTTGTAGCCCAGGCTGGTCTCAAACTCACAACGAACCTCCTGCCTCAGTCTCACAAGTGCTGGGATTACAGGCGTGAGCCACCACGCCCAGCTTCCCACTGGTTGCTTTAGAAGGGTGTTGTTTAATTTCTCATATTTCTGGGGTTCTTGTGGTTTCTTTTGTCATTTATTTCCAATTTCATTGCACTGTGATCACATAGTATCCATGGGATAATTTCTGTTTCCTTACACATACTTAAGCATGACCTATGGGTTAATATGTAGTCTGTTTTAGAAAATGTCCTATGTGCATCTGAGAAAAATGTGTATTCTGAAGTTTTTGAAGTTTTTGGGTGGGATACTGTATATGTCCACTAAGTCCAGTTGTTCCAGGTTCTGGTTCAGGTCTGCTACTTCTTTGTGATATTTTGTCTGCTTGACCTATCTTTTTGGTGGTTTGAAGTTTAGAGTGTTTGCAAACAAGATTGCTACCCCTGCTTTTCTTAGAGCTGCTGGAGTACGTAGTATTGTTTCCCACCCTTTAACTTTTAGCCTATGAGTTTCTTTGTGAGTTAACTGTGTTTCTCATATATAGCATGTGGTTGGATTTTGCTTCCTTATCCACTTTTCCAGTCTGTATCTTTTAATTGGAGAATTGAGTCCATTTACATTGATGGTTATAATTGAAATATATTGACTTATGATTGACACGAGTTTTACTTACTACTGTTTACCCCTTTTTCTCCTATTTTTTTTTTTTTTTTTTTGTGGGACCAGGGTTCGAACTCACGACCTTGCACTTGCCCAGCAGGCACTTGTGCCTCGGAGCTATCTCCCCAGCCCCTTCTCCTATATTTAATTTATTGTCCTATTTGGTGGGTTCTTTCTGTTCTCATTTGTTGAGTTCGGGTCATTTTGGTCTCTCTAAATTTTTTTTATACCTTGTAGGGTTGGCTTTGACATCATGAAATTCTTTTTTTTTTTTTTTATGAAATTCTTTAGTTGTTTCTCATCATGGAAGTATTTCATTTCTCCCTCATACTTGAAGGAGAGTTATATTGGATATAGCAGTCTGGGCTGGAATTTGTTTTCATGGAGGACTTGAAGCACTCTGCTCCATGCTCTTCTTGACTTCATGGTTTATGAAGAGAAATCTGCCACTGGTTTTATACTATTTCAAAACAAGCTATGTACATAATAGTATTGTAAAACTAAATATTTCACATATATTTCCTCAGATCATGGTTGTTTTTCCTCAGGTCATAAGTTCATTTTTATATCCATCAAAATAATAAAATAGTATAGTACACCATTCATATTGAAATTTTTCTAGTAATAATGAACATACCCACTACAGCTACCTTGTTTTCATGTATGACTATATGACTAAAGTTAACACATTACTTTTGAGTATAATAACTAGTTATTTCTGATCTAGCATTAACTTTTTAAAGTAAAGGATACTTGTTTTGTAGGATATTCTATATTTATCTGATTGCTTCAGGTATATTATATAGGTGAACTTGTGAATATCTTTTTGAATCATTGCAGAAGACATTTGATGTCTGATGTCTCTATTCTTAGAAATGCTAAATTTTGCTTAATTAGTTAAGGGATAGTCTACCAGATCTCTTGATATTGCAAAGCCATATGATCTGTAGAATTGAAACTGCAAATGTCTTGTATCTCAGTACCCAGTGATTTTAGCATATTCACCATAGTTCCATTTTTCAGTATAGAGCACAGTTCCCAGAACATTTACCCAACTTCATTTATTTTGTTTTATTTTATTTTATTTTATTTTTTTGGTGGGACCAGGGTTCGAACTCATGACCTTGCACTTGCCCAGCAGGCACTTGTGCCTCGGAGCTATCTCCCCAGCCCTATTTTGTTTCTTTAAAAATATCTCGAGCCGGGTGTGGTGGCACATGCCTGTAATCCCAGCACTTGGGAGGCTGAGGCAGGAGGATTGGTGCAAGTTCGAGACCAGCCTGGGCTACAAAAGTGAGCTCAAGGCCAGCCTCAACTGCATAGCAGGAACCTGTCTCAAAAAGACAAAAAAAAAAAAAAAAAATGCAGTTCATTTGTTTAAGATGTGTTAATCCTCAGATTTTGGTCATGTTCATATTATCTGTTCCTCTCATGACATGTCTGTCTGTCTGTCTGTCTGTCTGTCTCCGTTTCTCCTTTCTCTCTCTCTCCCTTTTTTCCTCCCTCCCTCTCTCCCTCCCTCTCTCCCTCCCTCATTCTCCATCCCTTCCTGTCTCTCTGTATAGTGCTTAGGATCAGACCCTGGGCCTCACACATGCTAGGAAAATGTTTTATCAGTGATGTACATTCTCAGCCCACAAAAAATTCCTCTTAACTATTAAGAGGAAAGATAAGGAAACATAAGGAAATCTATGTTCATAGTCATATTTTAATGCTGTTGACGTCTAATACTACAATACTCTTGAAAAGGCTGAAGCACAAATATATGTGTTGTCTTGAATTAAATGTTCTATCCCTGGTACCACATACCTTGCCAGGCTCTGTACTAAGCTGGCCAACAAAACTAGGCATGGTGGTTCATGCTTCTAATCCCAGTGCTGGAGAGGCTGAGACTAGAGAATAACTATGAGTCCAAGCTGTGTAGGTGAAACCCTGCACTAAATAAATAAATAAATGGATGGATGGATGAAAAAGAAACAACTTCCATCAGATGTAAATAATGAGAGAAATGTTGGAAATTACTGAAATAAACCAGTTTCCCCATAGTATTACCACAGTCATACTGATTTCTACTTGCAGGCAGGCACTGAGGCCACTCAGCTATCTCCTTGACCCTTTCATGCAGATGTCTAAGTCTTCAGTATTTTAATAGTTACTGTTGACTGTTTCAAACAATGGGAAAGTGTGTCATTTAAAAGATACCTAAATATATATTCATGGGAGGATACTAAAAACTAGCTCTTGATCACCCCTGCTAATAAATTTTCTCTATGCATTAATTTTTATAAGCTGAGTTTTTTCAATTAAAAGTACATTGAGAAAGGTATAAGTATTTTTTTTTTTTCTTTTTTTTTTTTTGAGACAGGCCTTGAGCTCACTTTGGTAGCTCAGGCTGGTCTTGAACTCACACCAATCCTCCTGCCTCAGCCTCCCGAGTGCTGGGATTACAGGCATGCGCCACCACACCCGGCCAGTATAAGTATTAATATGGTCATGTGTGTATAGTATATAATTGAACCAATTGCATAACTTTGGGTATTGAATTAGATTTCATTTTTTTTTCATTGAATACAGTTAGTACCAGTATTAATATCACTGTAATAAGTATTCTTACTGCAAAAGTGCTGAGTCACATTATTTAATTACTTGCTTAATATAAGTTCTTAATAGTAGAATTTCAAGGTCAGGATATTTATAAAAATATTTTCAGATATAAAGAAGAAACATTGAGAGACAAGCCCTGAGTGAGTTTATTTTGCTGTTGAGAACCTACTCAGAAGCCTTAGGGAGTGGGGAGATAGCTCAGTAGAGTAAGTTCTTGCTGGCCTGCGTTTAATCCCTAGTTCTTCCAAAAAAAAAAAAGAAAGAAAGAAAAAGAAAAAGCCTTGAGAGAAGAGTATCATGATGTTTTCTTAGTCCTATAACTTTTTGTGAATCTGTACTGGATATGTTTAAACAGTTGTCTGTATTACATGGTCATATATGTTTTCAAAGGATATAGCATTTTTACTTGCATCTAAATGACTGTAAAGCTTAATGCAGTCAGTTCTTGTAACATTTTTATGGCATTTTGGTCAAAAGTTAGAGTTGTTACCTTAACTTGTTTTCTTAGTAAGTTAGTCAGTTACTGTAACTTTTTTCCTGTAAGTTTATTTCTAAAAAAAAAAAAAAGGATGGGCTGTGTGTGGAGATAGCTCAGCAATTTAAGCACCTGCTTAGGCAAGCACAAGAACCCAGGTTTGCATCCCCCAGCACTGAGCTGGCCAAGACTGGGCATGGTAGTACATACTTACAATTGAAATGGGAATCACTATGAGTCCAAGCTGCTTAGTGAGATCCCATGCCAAATATCTAAAATTAAAACATAGGTTCACTTTTTCAGATTAATGAATCTCTACAAAAATGTACAATTTTTCATTGAGAATACTAGTATGAAAATGATGTTTAGAACTGACTAAATGAAAAGTTTGATCTTGAGACATTTTCAAAGTATGTCTTGGGATGTACTGGTTATTTTCTAAGAAAGTTGATATTTCCATATTTTAGAAGCTGTTGGATTTAATAGAAGACTTGAAAACAAGACTCATTAATGAAAAAAAAGAAAAGTTAACACTGGAATTTAAAATTCGAGAAGAAGTTACACAAGAATTTACTCACTATTGGGCTCAACGGGAAGCTGATTTTAAGTAAGTTATCATGATCTGGTAAAAAGTGATATTATTTACTAGTTTTTTTTTTAAACCTATGTTCTTGTTTTATATTAGGTGGCTTTGTACAATCTCAAAAACAGTACTAATTCTCACACAGGACTATTTAAATTTGTTTTTGTCCTACAATATATTTAATCCTAGAAATTTAAAACAAAACACAGAGTATTGCCTTCTTTCTTGATCAAAATAATTTTTTCATGAAGGGAAACACTTCTCCAGGAGCGAGAAATATTAGAAGAAAATGCTGAATGTCGTTTGGCTATCTTCAAGGATTTAATTGACAAAGGTGAAATGCAAGAGGAGACAACAAATGAAATTTGTGCCACAAAAGAGAAAAATGAAGTATGTTCACTGAAATATTAAAATTTAGTGAGACTTTGGTACCAGTGATGAGACATTTATAATTAAAATAAGCTATGTATGTTTTACTAGAGATAGAAGGTCAGGCATTTTAAATATAGCTTCCAGCTTGGGCAAATTTATGTTACCGTTACAGTTATTTCCTGTTTTGGTATTGCTAGAGCTACCATATTGATTTTAGGGAGATAATCCTTTTGTCTGAATATGGCATATTCTTGGATTTATTTTTATTTATTTATTTATTTATTTATTTTGTGGGACCAGGGTTTAAACTCACGACCTTGCACTTGCCCAGCAGGCACTTGTGCCTCGGAGCTATCTCCCCAGCCCCTGGATTTATTTTATTTTTTTGTGTGTTTTTGAGAGAGGATCTCACTATGCAGTTCAGGCTGGCCTTGAGCTCACTTTTGTAGCTCAGGCTGGTCTCGAACTTGCACTGATCCTCCTGCCTCAGCCTCCTGAGTGCTGGGATTATAGGCGTGCGCCACCACGCCTGGCTGTGTTCTTGGATTTATGTAAAGTTTTTTTCACTTAAAGCTTTAAGGTTTAAGGAACCTATAAAGTAATTTACTTACTGCTGAGGTTTTGAAAAGTTTATTATACATAATAAAAACTTAGCTAACATTCCTTACCCTTAAGGTAAATTTATCTGTTTCTGATGCTTTCAGTCATTCTGAAATTGATTATGTTTTGGGAGTATTATAGGGAGCTTTATTAATTCTGTTTTTGGGTTACTCAGTTAAGGGGCTTTGGACAATGATATGTAAGCTATTGCTATCAAACCACTATCATATGTCCTGGACAGGTTTTGGAACATGGATTGAATTTTGAAAATGGAAGCTTTTTTCCTGGGTTATTCTAAAGAGCCATTTAAGAATCATAGTTGGAAATAGACCTGCATTTAGTAATCATAATTCTTTTATAACAATTTGATATTTTTATGAGGGAATATATCTCTTGGTACATAAAATAGAAAGATAATGAAAGAAGTTATTGGTGCTTCTATGTAACTTAACTTTTAAGTTTTGATTTCGTTACCTGTTCTAAAACTGTATATATCAGGTGGTACCAAATGTAAGGGTAAAACCAACTGTTAATATTAGACATGGTTTTTGCTGTTTTTAGGATGCATATAATTATGTAAGATTCAAAGATATTATTGGTTCTCTTCAACATGATATCATTGATATTAAGAAGCAAGCTGAAATTGCTCACTCTTGTATTGCATCTCTTGCTGATCCCCAGGAAGCTATTGCTTGTTTGCAAATAAAATTTGATCAAGTTAAAATTGAATTAGCTAAAACCAAAGAAGAATTAATTAAAACCAAACAAGAATTTAAAAAAAGAGAAAATGGTAAGCAGATTTTAAAATTTTTAATTAGATATAATCAATACATAGAAAATACAGTTCGTAAGTGTAACAGATTTATGCACTTTATGTACCATAGTGACCAGAAGATTCTTTGATGTAGGTAACATTTTAATATTTTACCTTTGTATTTAATAATTTGCTATCTTTGTTTTACTTTCATTTTCTTTTCTTTTTTTTTTTTTTTTTGGTCTTATTGAGACAGGGTCTCGCTGTGCAGTTCAGGCTAGCCTTGAGCTCACTTTTGTAGCCCAGGCTGGTCTCGAACTTGCATCGATCCTCCTGCCTCAGCCTCCCAAGTGCTGGGATTACAGGCGTGTGCCACCACGCCTGGCCTCATTTTCTTTTAGACCAGTATTATTTGAAAAACTTCTACAAAAAAGAACCCTGAATATTAATTTTGTAAATAAATATAAGAAATTCATTAGGAAGTTGCAAATGCATGCATTTTGTTTCCTGTAGTTTTTATGAATGTTTATAGTGTAGATTCTTTTCCTGGGCTTATAAGGTTTGAGATAGAATAACTTGAATGGAGTGGTTTTAAACAATCTGTGAGATTAATGCAAATATATTTATTTATGGATTTTAAGAGAAATAGAATAGTCTGCTTTTTTGTGAAGCAAGACAAATAGGAAATAGCGGGTCAATGGTGCTTTCATGTCATGAGGTGCACTGAAGGTTACTAGCTCCTTCTTTGATGTTTGTGCCTCTTTTTTTTTTGAAAATATATTTGATACAAGGTCCCACTGCACAGATCAAACTTGTAGTGATCCTTCTGTTTTCAGCCTTCCCAGTGCTGGGTTTACAGGTATGCACAACCGTATTGGTCTTCGTGGGCAGCACCAGCATGGCATGTGGTGCCTGGGACCCAGCCCTAGTCCCTGCAGTTGCCTAAGCAGGTGCTTAATCTGCTGAGCTATCTCACCAGCCCATAATAAAAATACCAGGTAGTGTTCATTGCTCAGTTTTGCCCTGGATTTTGAATGTGGCCTTTTCTGAAACAATCTCTTACAGTTGAATGATCAAATGAATGTTGTGTTTTTTTTTTTTTATGCAAAGTATTTTTTCTCATTGTGACACTTTATAGAAATGTATGTTTCATAGTTTTTCATTGATCAAGTATTCTTTACTTTTCCAGAATTGCAATCATTAGTTCAAGAGCTCAAGACCTCTGATAAGGTAATACTTCAAAATTTGCTATTTTTGGTAATGAACTTAAATTAATGGAAGACCATGAATTATGACTGTGTATGTTTAAGTAATTTTTACAAGATAACAAAGATGATTTGAGAAATTGAAAAATATAAACATCTTCATATTTTGAATGACAACCAGGACATTTAAAATTTTCCAGGATTCTTAGGCATATACTGAACATATACATCTTTTAAAAAGCTTTAGCAGGCAGGATTTTAAAATTTATTTTTAGTTTTTTTTATTATTTTTTTTCTTGTTTCAGAACTTTTGTTTGTTTATTTATTTTTATGGCGGGCTCAGCCTGCCCTGAGGGCAGGGCTGGCGCAGCCTTTGGTGCAGGGGATTGAACCGCGGTCCCTGAAGCTGCCCAAGCTTTCCTAAGCAGGCGCTTTAGACCACTGAGCCATCCTACCGGGCCCCGCAGGCAGGATTATAGTTTTGTGTCTTACATTTTCTCCTGAAAGATCATCTTGGAAATAATTCTGTATCAGCACATAGCAGATTTACCCCATTGTTATAGTAGGTTTTGGGGTTTTTTTTTTTTTTTTTTTTTTTTTTTTTTTTTTTTTTTTTTTGGTATTTTGTGCAGGGTCTTTACACAGCTCAGGCTCCCTTTATTCTCTTGTTTTTAAGCCTCCCAGGACTGGGATTACAGGCTTGCACCACCAAGCCAGGGGTGGCCAGCTTGGCGGGGCTGGAGTCGGCTCTATACATGGTGCCAGGATCAAACCCTGGTCTCTGCACTTGGCTAAGTAGGCACTTAGTTCCCTGAGCTACTTCACCAGCCCAGGTTTCATGTTATTGATTAGATATATTTTAACAGCATTGATCTAATGTTACTAAGAGTTGTTTTTGTTTTTGTTTTTTGTCTTTTTGAGACAGGGTCTCACTGTGTAGTTCAGGTTGACCTTGAGCTCACTTTTGTAGCCCAGGCTGGTCTCAAACTTGCACCGATCCTCTTGCCTCAGCCTCCCGAGTGCTGGGATTACAGGTGTGCGCCACCATGCCCGGCTTGAATTATTTTATTTTATTTTTTTTCTTGTTTCAGAACTTTTGTTTGTTTGTCTATTTATTTTTGTGGCCGGCTCAGCCTGCCCTGAGGGCAGGGCTGGCGCAGCATGTGGTGCCGGGGATTGAACCGCGGTCCCTGTAGCCGCACAAGCTTTCCTAAGCAGGTGCTTTAGACCACTGAGCCATCCTGCCGGGCCCCCTGTTACTAAGAGTTTTAAAACATGAGATATACTCTGAGCAGATCACAGCATGTGAATGAAGCTTACTACTTCAGGAGGATCCAGCACTTTGTGATTTCTCCTTGTATATTCATTCCTACTGATTGTAGATAGAGTTGACATTTATAATTCTAAAATTGAAATTACAAGTGTATGTGAAACTGAAGTAAGTTTAGAGCTTTATACTTGAAATTTAAAAACAACTGTTACTGGGGCCCCGCAGGGTGGCTCAATGGTCTAAAGCGCCTGCTTAGGAAAGCTTAGGCGGCTGCAGGGACTGCGGTTCAATCCCTGGCACCACATGCTGCGCTAGCCCTGCCCCTCAGGGCAGGCTGAGCTGGCCATAAAAATAAATAAATAAACAAACAAAAGTTCTGAAACAAGAAAAAAAAAATAAATAAATAAAAAATTCTTAAAAAACCCCCAAAAAACAACTTACTTTTTTTCTGTCTTCCTCTAGCATAGGTGTTTTATTTTAATTAAGCTTATTAAAATTTTATTATTTTAAAGAACTATTATAAGATACAGTTGGATATAAATAATTCAAGATCTAACATCTAGTATTTTAAAAAGTAACCTAAAAGATTTAATACTCATTTCGACAATTTAAACCAAGACTAATTTACTAGGAATATGGAATTGCTTATCCAGGCATTAAATTCAGGTTTTTCTTATACATATCTGAATGTGTGAGAATTTAGAACAATTTTACCTCCTCAAAATAATCATCTCATGAACTATGTGCCTTGCATGTGAGAGAAAAGAATTGTCTTTATCTTTCTCATTGCTGAGACCAAATGCCCAAAACCTGGAGTAAAGCAGCAAAGGCTTATTTCAGTGTGCAGTCTGTAGAGGTTTCAGTAGTGAGCTGCCTCCAAAACGGGGTGACCTAGCAGAGGGGCATCACAGAGGAGAAACAGTCCATGGCAAAGCAGAGCAGGTGGAGTACCTCATGGAACAAGCTACTTTTTCATTTTATCCCTTCCAGACTGCCTTTTGGGCACTGCCACCTCTACCCAGCATGGGCACTTTTAAGCCTAGCATCCATTCTTAATCCCAGTGTCACACACCCCAGATCTGGCCATTTCCAAAAAGCCTATCAATGCCTTCATGAATCTTTGGGGGAACATCTGGGTACATGTGATAATAAGATGATGTATCCCTTGGCAGTTTAAGCTTCAGCTAATTGGAAGGGGAGCTCTGAGGTTAAAGTAAGTCAGATATATTTAAGTATTAATGGATCATAATCAATGGTTTGTTTTTTTTTTTTAACTCATTTTCATTATATGCATTATATGCTTAGTAGCAAGGATATTTTCTTTAAAAACTTTACTGTGACATGTAAAGTTCTTAAGGGCTTTTAGCTTCTTAAAAGAAATTATGTAGTTTTATATTTGATTCAGGCCAAGATGAGATAGTTAAGGTTCCTTTGTATTTTAAAGCCAGTTTCCAACACTAACAAGCATCCCTTCAATGTTCTGGACATTAAATGAGATGTTTTCAATTTTCTCAAGATACTGGGGATTGAACTGAGGTTTTCATGGCAGGTTCCACCTTAGCTGTACCTCTACTACAGGCGGGCTTTGATACTGCAGAGGTATCATACTGTCTTTTCTCTAGTAGCAGTTCTTCCTTTTGGTATTTAAATATGTTATTCAGTCTTCCTGACTTTTCTGAACCTGGGCTGGGAAGACTTATCTGTTTCATTGAGGAATAAGGATGAGAAACAAGAAAGCATTTGTTTCAGGCAAGAAGCAGTCGTCTGTTGTCTGTCAAGTTTTGTGCTAGATTATGACAAATATACAGATCAATGAAAGTTAATTCTTTTAAATCCAGTTCACCCCTAACCCCAGTGAAGAGAAGTAGGATAAACTTAGTTATAATGCAGTATGTAATGGTAGGCAATGAGTTCAAGAAGCTGAGAGCAAGTAAGGGTTTAGGAAATACTTTGTGGAGATGAAATGGTTTAGATTTGCTACAGTTAAATGGGCCAAAATATACTATAGGTTCTTGTGTATAACAAGGAAAGTATGTAGCTGTATTTATTGAAGATAACAGGACAGTTAGTAGCAACAGAGAGAATGGCAAAGGGAAAAAGAGACTCAAAGTGAGGAGGAAAATAAAGAGGCCCAATCACTCAGGCTTCCACTATTTATAGTCAGACACCACTGACCTAAGGTGCCTCCCTCTGTCTCATGGTGGTAGTAACTGCAGGACCTCCTAAGTGTAAGCCTGATAATCCTTAGGGTGATGTGGCATTTACAGTTGAGTGAAGGAAAGGTAGCGATTCAGATCCTCTGTTTGAAACTGTAGTGAATAGTAAGTAAAACTTTGCAGTTGGCAAAACAGGCAGTTGATAGCTAGGAACGACTAGAAGGCAAACTAGTTACAGGAATCCAAGCTTGCTAGCGTTAGGGTATGCTTTCCTAGCATGTGTGAATTTCCTGAGTGTAAACTCCAGCACCATAATAAAAGGTAGACAAAAAAAAAACAAAGTTACAAAAATGAAAAATCTTTCAGTCATTGTACAAAAGTACAATACATTGTTTAGGAAGGAAGTTTAGAGCAAAATTAAGTGAAGCTGGGAGTTTGAGAAAAGGATAAGATAGAGGAAGTACAGCTTAAGAGAGTTTGCTTATAAAACAAAATAGTTATAGAGTAGAGCCTTGAGGTTTTCAATAAAATTAGAAACATTTTTGGTCAGAGCTTTCATGTTTTTTATTGAAAGTACACTTGAAAAAAAAAAAAAAAAAAAAAGAAAGTACACTTGAGTATGATTGTAGGAATGTGTGTTCCTTGGCCCCATATGTTACACATTTGCCCGAACCATCAGTTATGGTTGGATAAAACTTAAGAAACAATTTTAAAAACCATAAGTTTAAAGTAAAAGTTCTGTGGTATACTATGAAGTTATTTATGTAGCCTGCATATTTACTATAGATTTCTATATGTGAATTAATTTTAATTAATTTTGCTTTAGGACAAGCCTGGTATATCTTTAATAAGTAATACATCAACTTTTAATGAAACTGCTGAAATTCTTAAGGGCAGCAAAACTAAAACCTATTTAGGAAAGAAAAGACTAAATGAAAATGACCTTCAGCAAGATGAACCACCAACAAAGAAAGGTAATAATGCTTTAGCTCCTACTTAGAAGCTTTTAAGAAAGCTAATTCAACTAGGTGTGGTGGCACATGCCTATAATCCCAGAGCTTGGGAGACTGAGACAGGTGGGTCTCCATAAGTTTGACATTAGCCTGAGCTAAATAGTGAGTTTAATGCTAGCCTGAACTATATGGCAAGACCCTACTTTAAAAAAAGAAAGAAAAGAAAAAAAACCAAGCAAGCTAATTCATAAACTAGTAAGTGGAAAATTGTAAATAGGAGAAAACTATTTTAAGAAAAAATCTTAAGAAAAAATGTTATTTTTCATGTTAACACATTATAATTATGTGGAGGATGGATATATTTAAAACCTTTTTGATTCTTGTGTTTTAATTTTTTTATTTTACAGTATTTATACATTTATATTAGTACAAGTTTCAAAGCAAATCTTGGTGCATGTATTTAAAGCATAACAAAATATTTCAGAAACTCCATTTTACAGTAATATTGAAATTATGCAACTGTGTTATAAAGAATACATTATCAGAATTTTATATATTTTTATTTATTTATTTTAGAATTTATTTTATTTATTTATTTATTTTTTTCTTGTTTCAGAACTTTTGTTTATTTATTTTTATGGCCAGCTCAGCTTGCCCTGAGGGCAGGGCTGGTGCAGCATGTGGTGCCCGGGATTGAACTGTGGTCCCTGCAGCCACCTAAGTTTTCCTAAGCAGGTGCTTTAGACCACTGAGCCATCCTGCCGGGCCCCATATTATGTATTTTTAATTTCTTCTGAGTTCTTACACTAGGGAGGGTATACGATATTTACATACGTAGGTCTGATTTATTTCACTTAGAAGTATTACAAGTATTACGTTCAAGATACATCTACTCAGCCGGGCGTGGTGGCTCACGCCTGTAATCCCAGCACTCGGGAGGCTGAGGCAAGAGGATTGGTGTGAGTTCGAGACCAGCCTGGGCTACAAAAGTGAGCTCAAGGCCAGCCTCAACTGCATAGTGAGACCCTGTCTCAAAAAGACAAAAAAAAAAAAGATACATCTACTCATATATGAAGTTTTCTAGTTTATCATTCTTTATGGCTGAGTAACATTCCATCATATGAAAATACCACATCTTTTTCAACCATTGTGCAGACAATGGGCATTTTGGTTGTTTCCAGGGTTTAGCTATCACAAATTGTGCTGCTATGAACATAGGTACACAGATATCACTATGATATGTTTTCAGTTCTTCTTGGAAAATTCCCAGTAGAGGGATAGCTGGATGGAATGGGATTTCCAGTTCTTTAAAAATCTAAAACTTTTAAATTTATTAAAATTAAAAATAGCCGGGCGTGGTGGCGCACGCCTGTAATTCCAGCACTCGGGAGGCTGAGGCAGGAGGATCGATGCGAGTTCGAGACCAGCCTGGGCTACAAAAGTGAGCTCAAGGCCAGCCTGAACTGCATAGTGAGACCCTGTCTCAAAAAGGCAAAAAAAAAAAAAAAAAAATTAAAAATAATCTTTATGTATTTGGTACAGGGGCTCACTATGGTAGCTCAGTTTCATAGTGATCCTCCTGTCTCAGCTTCCTCAGTGCTAAAGATTTCAGGCGTGGTTTTAGGGTTGGTGCTGGTTTTAGTGTTTTAGTGGTTTTAATGTTGGGGTCACACAGTATTCTGGGTATGGCATGGCATGTAGTACTGGGGATAAAACCTGGGTCATTGCACTTGCCAGGCAGACCCTTGGACCACCAAGCTATTTCCCCAGCCCCAAATTTATTTTTTATTTTATTTTTTTCACATTTAAAGAGTTTTTAGGGCCCGGCGGGATGGCTCAGTGGTCTAAAGCGCCTGCTTGGGGAAGCTTGGGCGGCTTCAGGGACCGCGGTTCGATCCCCGGCACCACATGCTGCGCCAGCCCTGACCTTGGGGTGGGCTGAGCCGGCCGTAAAAATGAGTGAATAAACAAACAAAGGTTCTGAAACAAGAAAGAAAATAAATAAATAAATAAATAAATAAATAAATAAATAAAGAGTTTTTAATTAATAAAGCATGAGACAAATTT
Organism: Myocastor coypus; assembly: GCA_004027025.1. Classification (NCBI taxonomy): domain Eukaryota; kingdom Metazoa; phylum Chordata; class Mammalia; order Rodentia; family Myocastoridae; genus Myocastor; species Myocastor coypus. Next base: position 24,610 of record PVJA010021182.1, read on the forward strand.
AAATTGAACATATACGATCCAATAAATAACTTTATGCTTCAACTGTGCAGCCTATAAGTTAAAGGTCACAGGAGTCCCATTCTGAACTTTAGAAGTTATTTCTGGCACAAGCCGGGCGTGGTGGCGCACGCCTGTAATCCCAGCACTTGGGAGGCTGAGGCAGGAGGATCAATGTGAGTTCGAGACCAGCCTGGGCTACAAAAGTGAGCTTAAGGCCAGCCTGAACTGCATAGTGAGACCCTGTCTCAAAAAGCAAAAAAAAAAGAAGTTATTTCTGGCACATTTGATTCTTTCTTTATTGAAAATCTTTCTTTCTTTCTTTCTTTTTTTTTTTTTTGAAGAAAGAAAAGGTTTATTTAGCTCACAGTTACTGGAGGTTTTAGTCCATATTTGGCTGGCTCCAAGGTAAAGCTGCACATGGCAGATGTCAACTTTTATGGCAGTGGCAAAGAACAGGAGGAAAATAAAAAAATATTTCTTAATCAAGCTTAACAGATCCATGTATATCTACTCCTTTTCATGGTTTTGTTAAGCTTCAGTTTTTATCCAGGCCTCTATATTGTCCAATCATTGTTCTGTTTCTCACTTTCACCAAGTTTCTCAGCAGTATTTCTCTTTTTCAGCCACTGAGCATCCTTAGCTTTTCTCAGCTCCACATTAGTTTTTACTCAGTGCCATTCCATATCCATACCAGCTTTCCCTTTTTCTCAGATCTTCAAAACACCCATTTTGTAGCTCACCCACAAAATGTGTGCGATTTTCTTATTTATTCAGCACAACCAATAGGCTTCAAGAGTAGTCAGCTTGGGCATGTAGACTGCATTCCAAAGAAATATATTGTTCTCAGATGACTTAAATGAAGCCTGCCTCAGTCTTCTCTCATTGCTGGGACAAATACCTGACACCCAAAATGAAGGAAGGAAAGGTTTATTCAGGTCACAGTTAATGGAGGTTTTAGTCCAGACTTGGCCAGCTGCAAGGCAGACTGGCACATGGCAGAGTGCAGCAGTTCATGGTGGCAGAACAAGTGTAACAGAGGAAACAGCCAAAATTTATTTTTTAGGTAGTTTACTTTTAGAAGTTTCTTTGTCTGCTTTCTCTCTGCTTAGGTAATTGTTAAAATCACTTTCATACATTCTGTACCTATTTTATCAATCTCTATTTTTTCCTTTTATATTCTTTCATTTGGAGAAACATATTTGACTATAAGACTCTTTGTTTAACATTACTATCAGCAAATTTATCTGAGCTATGTTTAAGAACTTATAAGATAGTCTGATGAAAATGCATACATTAAAGATTATTTGAAAAATTCATATGAGTTAGTGGGCAATTTTTTTGTAAAAATAAAGGGAAATCATTAAGATTCCTAGAGTTTAACACTAAAAATTATAAAAGATAGGTAGAAATAGCTGATAATATAGATATTGGGTTGGTTATGAGAAGGTCTCCCTGGGGGTCCCACACCTGACATGAAATTCTATCTTGGTTAATTTTTTCTTATTGCTGAGACAAAATACCAGCAACCTAAATTAAGGAAAGAAAGGTTTATTTACAGTTTCTGGAGGCTTAAGTTTATACTTGTCTAGCTCCATGGCAGAGTGGCACATGCAGAGGGCAGCAGTTTATTGCAGCAGACACCAGCAAGAGCAAAATGGGAGAAGCAGCTGGCAGAGGAACAGTGGAAGAGAACAAACCTCTCCTTTATTTTGCAGGTGGGCTGTCAGCCCCAGGGCATGTGTAGCACTCACACCCATAATCCCAGCATTGAATCATGAATTAAGCACAAAGTAAGCACATGACCATCACTGCATGAGGGTTTAGGGGGAAAGATAGATCATGAGTTATACGGATTTCCATCAGAAAAAAGAATTTTCAGGTCATGTCAGTGAGAAGCATAAAGAAACATAAAGAGGAATTTAAAAAGTACTCACATAATGGGGTACAAGCCTTCAGGAGAGAGGTGCGGTATAGTTAGAGGCTGAGATTCTTATGTTTACTTGGTGGCTTCAAGATGAGTGAAAAAGAAGACACCCTCCCCTTTTTGGAGTGAATTTCTTGGAAAAGTTTTAAAGTAATAACTTTTGTATCCTGAAGCTATAATTTTTCTTAAAAGTGCAGTTTAAAAATTATGGCTTTCTTGTCTTTTTTCTCCTTTATTTTTTATCTTCTATGCTATCTCAGCATTATTCAGGTAACTGCCACCATTTTGCTATACTTTTTAAACTTATTAACATGTGGAACTATAGTTTTTATTTTATGTACGTATATTTATATTTTAGGAAAGGGGCTACAGGGAGTTCAGGGTTTCACTACTAGGTCAGACTCCAAGTGATCTGCTTGTTTACAGCCTCCTAAAAGCTGGGATTACAACGTGCGCCATCACGCCCAGTCTCAAACATCCTCTCAGTGTGCCCTGGGGGTGGGGCCAGCACGGCAGGCCCAGGGGCCGCACCCCTGGCTCCTCTGCCTTATTTATTTATTTTTTTGGCCGGCATAGCCTGCCCTAGGGACAGGGCTGGCATGGCGTATGGTACTGGGGATGACCCCTGTACTTGCCTAAGCTTTCCTAAGCAGGTGATTTAGACTGCTGAGCTATCTCACTGGCCCAGAACCATAGTTTTTATTTTAATTTAATTTAACTTTATTTTTTTGTCTTTTTGAGACAGGGTCTCGCTATGCAGTTGAGGCTGGCCTTGAGCTCACTTTTGTAGCCCAGGCTGGTCTCGAACTTGCACCGATCCTCTTCCCTCAGCCTCCCAAGTGCTGGGATTACAGGTGTGAGCCACCACACCCGGCCAAAACCATAGTTTTTAAATAAGTGGGCTTATAACATATTTTGCAACATGTTTTCTTTTTCATCATCTTATTTTGTTTTTCCCTTAAGTTTATTTTTATATGCTTGAATATTGGTTTTCTTAAAATTTTCTGGGTTAATAATGATTTTCGTATTTATTAAGGTCCTGTACTTGTTAATTCATATATCATTGAAGACCAAAAGCATAGTGAAGACATGCAACAGACTATTTCAGATGAGGATGACATTACAGTTTTACAAGAAAAGAATAAAGAGCTTAAAATACTTGTACTCCTGGCTGAGAATGAACTGAAAAATGAAAAGGAGGAGAAAGAAAAATTAAATAAACATATTGTTTGTTTGCAACAACAGCTTTCTTGTTCTGAAAAAAAGAGTTCAACTTTAAGTGTAGAAGTCCAAAAACTTCAGGCAAGTTATGACAGTATAAATGCTGAACTAAGTGTACAGAAAAATATAAATCAAGAACAGAAAGTAAAGATCATGAAATTGTCAGAGGATATAGAAGTTGCTACAAAAACCATCATAAGCAATGTTCTACAAACAAAATTAATGCAGACAAAAATAGATGAGCTGCATTCACTTGATTCAGTTTCTCAGACATCAGACATAGATTTACTCCAGCTTAGGACTTGGTGTAGCAGCCCTCGGGAAGAAAATTTGCTGGACACACACTCACATGTTGCAAGTAATAATTTTTTGTTGAATGAACAGTTTAAACAGTTTAAAGAATGTCATATTCAAGAACTCAATGGGGAAAGTTCTTTCCACTCTATTATTGAAGCCATTTGGCAAGAATGTAAGGAAATTGTGAAGTCCTCTTCCCAAAAAAGTCATCAAATCCAAGAACTACAGCAACAAATTGAAAAATTACAGACAGAAATTAAAGATTATAGGGATGAAAACAATATACTAAAAGTCAAGCACAGAGAGGCTGAGAATCAAGATAACCTACAAAAAGAAAATCTTATACAGCAGCTGAAAGAAGAACTACAAGAGAAAAGTCTTAGTCTTAATGTTCAAGCACAGCTTGTAGTTGAAGGAAAGAAAGCACTTTCAGAGCTCACACAAGATGTTATTTGTTATAAAGCGAAGATTAAAGAACTTGAAACAACCTTAGAGACTCAGAAAGATGAATGTAGTAATTTAGCCAAGTTACAGCAAGACGTTTTGGTAAAGGAATCTGTCATTTTAATGTTAGGAGAAAATCTCAAGGAATTTCAATCAAATCTTAAGGATTCTATCAGAAATACCAAGGATTTAAGTGAAAAAGAAGTTATGTTGAAAGAAGAAATCACACAGTTAACACATAATTTGCAGGAACTGAAGCATTCCCTTCAGTTAAAGGAAGAAGAAAAAGAAGCCAGTAGACAAGAAACAGAAAAGTAAGCTCAATTTTATTTCAATGATTTTAAAAATATGCTTAGCATTCATTTTTCTACCTAGTTGTTAAGCAATTAGATGAGTATAATTTGTTAAAATGTGGTATGTATGTTGAGTGAAGAACTTGAACTTTGATCATGCAGACCTTTAGAAACCAATGTTATATGCAAAGATGTCCCTTAAAATCAGTCACCTAGTCCTCTGAAGCATTCACTCTAAGCTTGTGAATTCAAAATATGTGAAAAGCCGGGCATGGTGGCTCACGCCTGTAATCCCAGCACTCAGGAGGCTGAGGCAGGAGGATTGGTGCGAGTTCGAGACCAGCCTGGGCTACAAAAGTGAGCTCAAGGCCAGCCTCAACTGCATAGCGAGACCCTGTCTCAAAAAGACAAAAAACAAAATATGTGAAAAAAGGAACTTTGTAAAGGTTGCTGTTAGTTCACAGAGTGATTCCGAGTGGGTTTTTTTTTTTTTTTTTTTTTTTTTTTTTTTTTTGTCTTTTTGAGACAGGGTGTCACTATGCAGTTCAGGCTAGCCTTGAGCTCACTTTTGTAGCCCAGGCTGGTCTCAAACTCACACTGATCCTCTTGCCTCAGCCTCCCAAGTGCTGAGATTACAGGCGTGTGCCACCATGCTTGGCTTTCTGAGTGGTTATTCATGTATCACTATAGAAAAGTATTTTGTGTTTCTTAGATTGAAAGAAGAACTCTCTGTAAGCTCTGCTCTTGCTGAAAGTCTGAAAACAGATCTTTGGAGAAAGGAAGAAGATTATACTGAGCTGAAAGAGAAACTGACTGATGCCAAAAAGCAGATTGAGCAAGTGCAGAAAGAGGTAGGTTGTATGAAAAGTTGTGTGACCCATCTCATATCGGAAAGATCATTTCTCTTATTTAGAAAGTTTAGAAGACCAGAGGATTTATTAGCTTCATAATGTTTCTTTTTTTTTTTTTTTTTTTTTTTTTAATTACATTGGTATTAATTGTAATATCTCACTATGCAGGTTGGATTCATAGTGATTCTTGTGTTTTTACCCTCCCCAGATTACGGGTTTGTGCCACAGTGGTTGGACTTGGTGGCCAGCTCAGCGCACCTAAGGGTGGGGCTGGCACAGCCTGTGGTGCTCAGGATCGAACTCTGGGCACATAGTTTATTGAGCTGTCTCTGGTCCTTCATAATCTCTTTTTATTTTTATTTATTTATTTATTTTTCTTGTTTCAGAACCTCTGTTTGTTTGTTTGTTCATCCATTTTCATGGCTGGCTCAGCCTGCCCTGAGGGCAGGGCTGGCACAGCATGTGGTGCCAGGGATGGAACCGCCCAAGCTTTCCTAAGCAGGCGCTTTAGACCACTGAGCCATCCTGCTGGGCCCCCTTTCATAATCTCTTAAAATGAGAACAGTTGTTTCATAAAAAAAGTGAGTCATCCTAAGCAAACTGGAGAAGGCCAACATAAGAAAAATATGTGCTTTAATTGAGATTAAAATCATTCATTCATTCATTCATTCATTCATTCATTCATTCATTCATGGTGTTTGTTGTTAGTAGGTGTTAAGCACAGAGCCTTCACACTGAGCTACATCTCCTAGCCCTCTCTATATATTTTCACACAGTCTTAAAATCACAGGCTAGGATTAAGCTTGAAATTGTCCAACATTAGTCTCCCAGAGTACCATGATACAGGCATGTACCACCATGCTTGTATTTTTTGTTACTGTTGTTGTTTGTTATCTATTAAGTACTGCTGGATTCAGATCCTTAAAAAAAATGAAAGGTTAGCTTTTGTTTGTAGATAGTTAGGATAATCTTCAATATGACTTTTACCAAGTGTTCTTGTTCTGAGACAAGATGAGGCTTGGCTTAGACTGTGTAGCCCACGCTGGCATTTATCATGCTGCAGTTCTCAACTTTCAGCTTTCTGAGTGCTGTGGTTGTAGGTGTGCACCACCTTGCCTGCCTAAGTTTTTATTATTTTTTTTAAAACATTTTTTTTTTTTTTCTTATTTCAGAACCTTTATTTGTTTATTCACTCATTTTTATGGCTGGCTCAACCCACCCCGAGGGCAGGGCTGGCGCAGCATGTGGTGCCGGGGATCGAACCACGGTCCCTGAAGCCACCCAAGCTTTCCCAAGGAGGCACTTTAGACCACTGAGCCATCCCGCCGGGCCCCCTAAGTTTTTATTAAGTTTAATAACCCCAAATTTGAAATGTTCAAAGATATATTAGGTATATATTTAAGTATATATGTACAAAAGTATATTTGGGTATGTATTTGGTATATGTGTACAAAGTTATATTTTGACATGTATTTAATCCTTTCCACTTCTAGCTATCACATAAACCCCATAGGCATCAAATGTTACTTTCTTTCTCTGTACTTCTTCTTCCCTTCTTTCCCTCCATCATTTTATTGTTCTTCTGTAAAAAAGAAACTCATAAACTATTAAGTAAAAATAAAATGATTTTAATTGTATCTATAACTTTTCTAGTGGGGTTCTAAAAGACATTGTTGGACAAACGGCTCTAAATGTTTATATTATTTTATTTTTGTTTGTTTGTTTTGAGACAAGGTCATGCATCCTGGCTTTGAACTCACTATGTAGTTCAAACTGCTCTTGAACACATGTGATCCTTCTGTCTCAGCCTCTCTAATGCTGGGATTATAGGCATGAGCAACAACACTTAGCTATAGCTAAGAGTTTTACAGAAAGAAGAGTATAGAAAAACGTTTTAATTTGCTTTATAAATACTTTTTAGGTATCTGTAATGCGTGATGAGGAAAAATTACTAAGGATTAAAATAAATGAGCTAGAGAAAAAGAAAAACCAGTGTTCTCAGGAAATAGATATGAAACAGCGAACCATTCAGCAGCTCAAGGTAACAGTTGTATTTTATTTTATTATTTATTTATTTATTTATTTTTTGTCTTTTTGAGACAGGGTCTCGCTATGCAGTTCAGGCTGGCCTTGAGCTCACTTTCGTAGCCCAGGCTGGTCTTGAACTCACACTGATCCTCCTGCCTCAGCCTCCCAAGTGCTGGGATTACAGGCATGCGCCACCACGCCCGGCCCAACAGTTGTATTTTAAAAGATGGCTTACGTGCATTCCGTTGGCATATTTTATTGTCTAGATGTTAGTTTTTAATAGCAAATTCTGTGTTGACCATTAGTTTTTCTAATGCTATGGATTGAACCCAGGGCCTTACCTGAAAATGCTACACCACCAAGGTTCACCTCCACCTCAGAACTTTTCTAAGATCAAAAAATAAATTATTTAAAATTAAGTAAGTCTATGGTAGCTGTCTTTTATTTTAAAATTTAATTTTATTTTTCTTAAACCTCATTTATTTGTGTTGTGGCCAGCTCAGCACCCACTGGAGTGGCGAGGCGTAGCATTTGGTGCCAGGGATGGAGCTGCGGTCTCTGTGCCTGCCTACACTTTCCTTGGCAGGCGCTTTAGACCGCTGAGCCATCTTACTGGCTTGGTACTTGTCTTTTAATGAATAGAATGTGGGAAAGAAAAAATAGTAACTGTATAGGGATAGATCTAGCAGATAACCACCGATAGGAAAGTGTTCAAGCATTAACATGACTGGTAGGTAAGTTACATTGATGCCATGTGTACTTTGATTTACTGTGACTGAAGTGTACATCCCCTTGGTGGCATCTTCTTCCCCCAAAATCATAGCCACAGTCTGTTCATGAGTAAACATCACACAAATAAAATTTGAAGATGTTTTCCCTAATATTGACTGATACAAAATGTCTGGGTCATTAAAGATGAAGAAAACCAAAGAATATCCCAGATATAAGAAGACTAAAGAGAAATGATGACTATGCAGTGTTAGCTCCTGAAATCCCAGGACAGAAAAATGGCAACAGTGGCAAAACTGGTGAATTATGAAATTTATAGAATAGAATTAACAATACTGCACTAAAGTTAGTTTTTTGATTTTTGATAAATGTGTAATGTAACAGTAGGAGAAGCTAAATTAAGGTTTAAAATAAGTTAACCTGCCACCCTTGCAAATTTTTTAAACAAAATGTTTTCAAAGTAAAATGTAAAATAAAGTAAGTATTATAACAACTTATTTTAAAAATGGACACCTAATAATCACTTTATTGCAAGTAGTTATATTTTGCTTTATATCAGTTAGATAAGGTAACAGTATTTCATTGCTTTTAAATGAAACAAACTAATAATATTCAAATGTAAACAACATGGTTTTGATTCTTTTTTTTTTTTTTTTTTGTGGTTTTGATTCTTAAGGAAATACAATCCTAATAGAGTCATCTGTACTTACATAGTACAGTGACTCAGATTTCTAGGTTCTGCAATGATTTATTCTGAGACTTAAGAAAATAGGAAACAGTGATAAGTTTAAATGAGATTGAGTGTAAAGTTTATATTACCTGATAAGTTAAAATTAGAAGTATAGGATTTCCAGTCTCATAATTTAGTCTTACTGGTTAAGACTATAGGTGCTTTTTGCAAACCTAGAAGTACTTTCTAGATAAAAGGAATGGAGGTGTTTTTTCTGCATTCTGAGTTTATTGATAAGGAACTTTTTCATGATTTTTTTTGTTTGTATCTTCTACATCAAGTGTATTAAGTAGACTACACACACACAGAATAACTGTTTGAACTTTTATCTTCTGGCATCCTGTACAGACTTATCAGCCTCTAGTTTGGACCCTTCAGCTTTCCAAGGCAGATTTTTCTGCCTTCTATTGCTGATACAATGGCTGGCTGACCATTAGAGACTAAGAACCAGTAAAAACTGGCTAACGTAGAGACTGTTAGGGATGGAATACTGCAGTAAGTATTAAAGCCTTGGGACTGAATGCTTTAGTTGGCAGTGTGTAGACACTCTCAGCACATTTCCCCATCTGACTCTGGGACTAGCACATCTTGTGTTATATCTATTCTTTGTATTATATCTGTTCCTCTAGTACAGTGGTTCTCAACCCTTCTAATGCTGTGACCCCACAATACAGTTCCTCATGTTGCGGTGACCCCAAACCAAAAAATAATTTTGGTGGCTACTTCAAAACTGTAATTTTGCTAGTTATGATTCGGAATGGCTTTAGGCGACCCCTGTGTTTTTGTCGTTTGACCCGTACCAGGGTCGCAACCCACAGGTTGAGAACTGCTGCTCTAGTAAAACTCTGACTAGAACAATATTCTTTTGTTTTGTAGGAACAGTTAAGTAATCAGAAAGCGGAAGAAGCCATTCAGCAATACGAGAGAGTATGCAAAGGTCAGGAACAATTTCAAATGTTTAGTACTAAAATTATTGCAAAATAGGTAGCTGTGATATATACAAATGATTATTTCCTTTTAAAAAACCTTTATTTTCTAATTTAAATTTTTATTATTAGTACATGTTTGTACTACGTTTACATTTATATTGGGTAGTTGTTCCATGTTCATAACATTTGAATTCTTTTAACCTTTGAAAATCTCAAAATGAAGAGAGAACAGCATAACAGGTAATGTTATCAAAAGAAAAAATCAATTCTGACAAATAGCTTAGCAAAGTATAATCTATTTTAAGTGGGCTGGGAACTTTGCTGAGTGGTAGAGTGCTTCCCACCATTTATAAGATCTTGGATTATATTTAGTTATAGCCCAAATCTCCACATTGCAGTGTAAACTCATTCCTTGCTTTCTTTTTTTTTTTTTTTTTTCTTTTTTCTTACTGTTGAATGCATTCTTAATTTGGTTACATTTGTAGGAAAATTATTTATTTCTTTATTTGGTACAGGATCTCACTACACAGTGCTACACAGCTTGGACTCATAGTGGTCTTCTTGTCTAACACCTCCCCCACCCCCCAGGATTACAGGCGTGTACAACCATGCCTGGTTTTGGTGGCTAGTATGCCCACTTGGAGTTTTGGTCTCGAACTCTCACCGATCCTCCTGCCTCAACCTCCCGAGTGCTGGGATTACAAGCATGCGCCACCACGCCCGGCTCAAACCTGTGTCCTTGCACTTGCCAGCCAGGCATTTAGACTGCTGAGCTATCTCCCCAGCCATGGTTACGTGTTTTAAAAAGTGTTTCTAAATAGGATCACATACATAATAGATCAGCATTAATATGGCAGGACATTGTTTAATGTAGCATCCTAGTAGATATAAAGTGATATGTCATTATAGTTTTAATTTACATTTCTCTAATGGCCATAATGCTATTAAGCACTTACTCATATACTCTTAACTATTTCCTTTACAGTTAATGTAAGTTCTCATTCTTCGCCTATCTTTAAAATTATTTTTGCTTTTATTAGAGTTATGTTTTTTATGTATTTTGAATATTAGAACCATAACAAATTTGTATTTATTAGTAACAGTAGATCTGTATATAAAATACGTATTAGTGCCTCATATATGCCAAGTGGTATTCTATGCATTTGAAGATTCAAGTGAACATGCAAAGTTTCTAACTATATGATATTTGTATTCTATTATAATTAATAAAAATGCTTTAGTTTGTAAAGATTTTAAGAAAAGTGTTACCCACATGTTAATTTTTAAATATTTTTCTCAAATATTTAGATTTAAATGTTAAAGAAAAAATGATTAAAGACATGCGAATGACACTCGAGGAACAAGAACAAACTCAAATAGAACAAGATCAAATGCTTGAGGCTAAATTAGAGGAAGCAGAATGGTTGGCCACAGGTAAAATGTTGGCTTGTATCTTGTAGCCAGGCATGATGGTGCATACCCATAAACCTAGCACTCAGGAAGCCAAGGCAGGAGGCCTGATATAAATTTGATGGCAATCTAGGCTAGAAAGTGTTTCAAGACTGGTATAGTCTTCATAGCAAGATCCTGTTTTAGTATCCCTCTCGCCTTTATTATTTTTATTTTTATTTTTTTTGTTTCAGAACTTTTGTTTGTTTATTTATTTATTTTAATGGCTGGCTCAGCCTGCCCTGAGGGCAGTGCTGGCGCAGCATGTGGTGCCAGGGATTGAACCACGGTCCCTGCAGCCACCTAAGCTTTCCTAAGCAGGCACTTTAGACCACTGAGCCATCCCTCTCACCTTTAAAAACAATTGCTTTTTTTTTTGTTTTTGTTTTTGAGACAGGATCTCACTGTGCAGTTCAGGCTGGCTTTGAGCTCACTTTTGTAGCCCAGGCTGGTCTCGAACTCACAACGAT
>PVJA010021183.1:0-35922 GCA_004027025.1 Myocastor coypus
TGGTCTAAAGCGCCTGCTTAGGAAAGCTTAGGCAGCTGCAGGGACCACAGTTCGATCCCTGGCACCACATGCTGCGCCAGCCCTGCCCTCAGGGCAGGCTGAGCCAGCCATAAAGAATAAATAAATAAACAAACAAAAGTTCTGAAACAAGGAAAAATAAATAAATAAATAAAAAGTTAGGAACATAGGACAAACAGAAAAGTTTGTGAGGGATGGGAGCCCCTCACACACTTACCTCCTTTTCAACTAGCTGCCTGGCAGCTATTACCGTGCCTGCCAACCCCTCTGCCTCCTCCCTGAACACACTGCCCCCTCTCCTTCATCCCTCCTAAAAGCCTTGCCAGTTTCCTACTGGATTTCACTGGGTTACTGAATGAGAGTTCTCTCTTCCTCAGCCTTTGTCTTTGCCACAAACCTATCATCTTCACTGCTGCTAGACAGATTTTTCTTTTAAGAGTAGAAAAATTAACAGAAGAACTGGAAATAGGAATAGCTTCCGAGAGACACAAGGAGTCCTGAATGAGTTGCCACAGAGAGGTTTTTCTAAGACAAGTAGTGTTTAAAGTATTTCCAGCCTGACATTTTATCATCCCAGCATCCTGGAAGGTGAGGCGGGTGGTTTGCAAGTTGGAGCTCAGCCTGGGCAACTTAGTGACTTAGTAAGACCACGTCTCACAAAACAAAAAGGATGGGGACACAGTTCTGTGGAAAGAGTATGGGCTGGATCCCCAAGGCCACAAAATGAAGAAAACAAAAAGCCATACATCACTCCCAGAGGCCACTGGAAACTCTTCCATGCTCATCTCCCTCTGTCACATGCACTCCTCCTGAGAGACACAGCCTCTGTGACCCTCTTGTCCCAACACTTAAGCTCAGCGTGGGCATCAGTATATCTGCTTCGCATTGTGTGTGTGTACAGGGCCCAAACCAGTGACCCTAAGGAGGGGCTGCGAGCGAGCTGAGAGACCAGCTGCCTGTGCTGGGCAGGGCCCTCCCTCCACTAGGCGCTAGACGTGGCCCCCACCTTGGTGGCCAGCTCTTTCTCACGATCCACCAGGCTCTCGATGTCTGCTGAGTCATAGCCGCTGCTCTCGCTGGGGGTGATGGCGCTCTCAAAGGTGGTGGTTGAGATCTGAGAGGAGATGCTGGTGGAGGTACTGAGGGTCCCACTGCTGAGGCTGGGGGAAAGCGAGTCACTCAGGGATTTGGGGATGCTGTCACCAAGTCTCTCTCGCAGCAGCAGGAAGTGTCGTGTTTTTTCCACCTGAAAAACAACACTACTGCCTTAAGAAACAAAATGTTTCACCATCATCATGGGAAACTGTCCTATTTATTTATTGTAGAACTGGGAATTGAACTCAGGTCCTTGTGCTTGCCAGGCAAGCGCTTATTCTACAGAGCTAACTTCCCCAGTCCTCCGATCATGTGAAATTGAAAAGCCCTGTGTTCTAGGGGTCCCCCAAAGCCTCTGAGCTTTGGTGGGGCCTGTGCAAAGGGGTGGGGGAGTGGGCATGGCATCAGGGCTCCGCCCTCCAGGATCCTCCCACCCCGGCTTTCTAGTTGTATGGCCTCAGCAGCTCTCCTGAGCCTGGTCCTGCCCTCTTCTGTCAGCAGCGGTGTCAGGCACGGATCCCATGAGCTTGAAGCATGGACGCAGACCCCGCACCTCATGCAGCAGCTCCAGCTTGTCCAGCTCCCACTGGTGCTCCAGGATGAGACTGTCCCCACGGGGCCGCCAGCCGGCCAGGTTCTCCTCCCCGCGCACATAGGCCACTGAGGTGTCCAGCACTTTCCTCCGCCTCCTCTGCATGCCTGGCACAAGAGGGCAGATTGGCTTTTCCAGGAAAGACTCGACTGCAGTTTTACTTCAACAAGAATTAGCAAGTCCTAACATGGCAAGCTAAGTTTGCCTCACGATCCATGAAATTTCATTTATGAATAAAAATCCACACTTTTCTTTCAAACAACTCTCCAAACTGTTTCTGTGGTACTGGCATCAAACCCAGGGTCTGCTGTGTTAGTTAAGAGCCAACCACTGAACAATACCCTTAACCTTCTGAAGCTGTTGGCAGAGTCTCCCCTGGAATCCAGGCTGATCTCCTCACTAAATTGCCCACGTTGGCCTTCCACTTGGAATCATTCTGCCTCTAGCATCTGGCTCCCTGGTGCTACAATTGTGTGCTACCAGAATGAACTGTAACTGAAGGAAACACAATTGTGCTGTTCCATGAAAATATGCGGATACCAAATAGTCTGTATACTATGGTTTCAAATACTTAAAAATGTACCCCTCTGAAACCAGTGGGGGACAACTATGTGCACACACAGAGTCAGTAATTCAGGGACTGGAGAATGACACATGGCTCTAATCCTCACTTCCTATTAAAAAAGTTATTTAGCTTTTTTTTTTAAAGATTTTTTTATTTATTTCTCTTAAACCTCATTATTTGTGTTATGGCCGGCTCAGTCTACCCTGGGGTAGGGGTGCACAGCATGTGGTGCCAGGGATTGAGGAGTGGTTGCAGCGCTTGCCTTAACTTTCCTCCACAGGCGCTTTAGGCCACTGAGCCATATCGCTGGCCCTTATTTAGCTTTTTGAGACAGGGTCTCACTATGCAGTTCAGGCTGACCTGGAGCTCACTATGGAGCCCAGGCTGGCCTCAAAATTCACAGTCATCCTTCTGCCTCAGCCTCCAGAGTGCTTGGATTACAGGTGTGTGCCACTGTGCCTGGCATTTCCCATTTATTTACTTTTTTTTTTTTCATTTATTTACTTTTTAATGCTATATTATTTACCTAAAAACAAACAAAAAAATAAAAGAAAACAAAACAAAGAAAAAAACCAAAAAATATATAAGCCTTATACTATTTTTACATAGTAACTATAAGAATTTATCTTAAAAAAAAAAAAAAAAAAAAAAAAAAAAAAAAAAAAAAAAAAAAAAAAAAAAAAAAAAAAGGGGATGGGGGGAAAGCTCCGTGGCACAAGTGCCTGCCTGGCAAGTGCAAGGTCATGAGTTTGAACCCTGATCCCGCAAAAAAAAAAAAAAAAAAAAGAATTTATCTTAATTTAGAAAATTCCTCAACAAACTATAATGGAGAGCAGGACAACTATAACATGGCACATGTCTATAATCCTAGCATACTGCAGGAATTCTGAGGCCAATCTGGTCTACACAGTGAGACCATGACTCTAACACACACACACATACACACACACACACACAATCTGGACATTAAAATTAGCTGTTCTTGGAACTGGGATTCAAACTCAAAATCATTTTCTCTATCTTATGTTACCTATGAGCCCCAACTTTTCCATAAAATGACTCAAACTTCTGGGTTAGAGTGTGGCCCTGGGGGACAGTGCCTGCCTAGCATGCGTGAGGGCCTGAGTTCAATCTGCAGCACCACAAAAACAAACAAATAAAAGAAGCTTTTTGCTTTTCCCCCCTAGTACTGGGGCTCCTATTTGAAACATTTTGCTTGCCAGGCAAGAGTTTATGCCACTGGGCGATATCCCTAGCCCACAAACAAATAAATACAAATAAAACACATTTGTTAATCAAATAGTTTTTTAAACCTTGTGCCAGCATCCCCTTGGAAACTCAAGCAGATGTAACTGTCCCTGTGACATACTACAGGAGTGGGACTGTCGAGGAACCATTTCCTACTGTTCTCTGGGATGAGTGGGCGGGGGATTTTGCTCTCCACACCCCCCCATGCCTCTGATTCCCCAGGCCTGGGTCAGGACTAAGAGCTCAATTTTCTTGTTCTTTTGCAGTGTGGGAGGTTGAGTGCTCAACTGCTCTGACTCCAGAGTGCCACCACCAGGCCATTGGTGGGATTCTGACAGTTTCCCAGGATAACTGCTGCAGGTACTGTTTTCTTGCCAAGCTGTCTGTGGGTTAAGGTGGGGAGGGAAGTGGTAAGACCTTTCCAAGCCAAATTCATTCTCGTTCACTCAAACTATAGAACACTATTTCAGAGCCCTGCAACACTGTGTTTGGTAAAGCTCTGACACCCACACTATACGACATGAAGTAACGCTGCAGTTTTATCGCTATCACCACAAAAGGGCTTGCCACATACATGTGATTTCCTGAGAGATTTTACCTCCATCCTACCTGGTAGACCACAGCTTTATTTTTTTTTTTTAATTTTTAAATTTTTTTTAATTTAAAATTTTAATTTTACTTATTTTTTCTTGTTTCAGAACTTTTGTTTGTTTGTTTATTTTATTTATTTATTTATTTATTTTTATGGCCAGCTCAGCCTGTCCTGGGGACAGGGCTGGTGCAGCATGTGGTGCTGGGGGAATCAAACCGCGGTCCCTGCAGCTACCCAAGCTTTCCTAAGCAGGCACTTTAGACCACTGAGCCATCCTGCCAGGCCCCAGACCACAGTTTTATAATCTACTTAAAACACATACAAGGTAAAAAAAAAAAGAGAAAACACATACAAGGTAGGTGTCCCCTCCAGGGCCACAAGCACTTACCTGGACTACCTGTGTCTGCCATTTTGCATAAGCTGAGTTCATAAATCCCAGTGACTCGATTCCTATTTGAAAATAACGTGAAATAACTACTGAACTATGATGGTACAAAACAGGAATGTCTGACTCCCCTCGGGGACGGCAACCCACCCTCACATATAAAGCCACGTGTCAGTCACTGCCCTTTTCCTATTCAAATTTCAGTGGTAGTTCTTCTCCAGACATGAGCTCCTTTTTTCTCTTAGTCCTTCGACCACTGATATTTCCATGTGATGAGTAACAGGACAATAAGCTACAACACAAATAGGAAAACTAAAAAATTGATTCTTCTTCCCATAAGAAAGAAGAGATGAGGGACAAAAATCTGACTGGGATGAAGTGATAAACAATTGTTGAGGCTCTGAGTAGGAAGGGGTGCTGAGCCTTCTACTGTATTACAGTAACAATCTCACTTTACTCTCCAAGCTAGGAGGTGATGCACAGGTATTTACTACCATTGATATCTGTCTGTCTGTCTATCTATCTACCTATCTATATCTATCTATCTATCTATCTATCTATCTATCTATCTATCTATCTGTAGTGGGCCCTGAACCAGGGTCTTCACACTGTGCTATATCCCCAGCTTTTCTCTTCAATTTTTTATTTTCAGACAAGGTCTCGTGCCTCAGCCTCCTAGTGTGCTAGGATTACAGGCATGCACCACCACACCCAGCTTACTGTCATCTAATTTAGGCCCCTATGAAAGTGTTTTGAAGTGCTCACAATGTAGTATTTTTCCTTCTTTCATTAACTTGGCCATCCATCAAAATTTTATTAAACACCAGCTTGCTAGTCTAGCTTGCTAGTCCCTGTGCTTCAGGCATTGATTTTACAAATGATTTGTGAGCTGTACAGTAATTGTGAACACCAAGCCGGGGTTGTCAATGAACCGGAAGGAAGCTTGTCTCAGGAACTTACGAGTCTGGTGACTTCGAGTAACCACTGCCAAAGAGGCTGCGCAGAGAGCGTGGTGGTGAGATCTTGGCGTCTCGGGAATAGAAGACCATGCACACATCCTTGGTGATGACCGCAGGCTGGATGCAATGGTCGAGCTGAAAGCGGAAAGCAGACCGAGTGGGTGTGGGGCAAGCACAGGCAGGGCTCTGTGAGCAGCTGTGTGGGAAGCTGGCCCTGGGGGGCAGGGGACGCTGGGCTGCACCCAGACTGGTGGCTCCGGCAGTCAGCAGTAACCCAACAGGTGAAAAGGGTGAGGCCCCTCAGAAATGCATTTAGTCTTCTCTGGAGTTATCATCATCACTATTACCCCTCTCTACTATATGAGGACACTGAGGCACGGAGAGCTTATCCCAGGACGCACAGGCAGGCTAGGTGGGTTCTTGAATCTGGCTGCTACACTACCGCTGGGCTCTGTCACAACCATGAACGCAAGAAGTGAGCTTTTTGGGTTTTTTTTTTTTTTTTTTGGTATTATGCATTGAACTCAAGACCTTCACACTGAGGCACGTACTTTTTATTTTGAGACAACACCTCACTGAGTTGCCCAAGCTGGCCTCAAACTTGCCACTCTCCTGCCTAGTCTTCTGGAGTACCAAGACTGTAGGTGGGGACCACCAGACCCTGCTTGTAACATTTTCTTAAAGCCACACATTTTTTTTTTCTTTTTTAATGAATGGTGACTGGGCTACTGAAGCCTACACCATCTTAAATGGTTGCATATTGATTGAAGAGGTCAAAAATAGAACCTAGTATCATCGTATTGGCAAAGAAACGACTGAGGTTTGTGGAGGAAGGAAAGAGGAAACCCAGAAGGTCCCTGACCACCTCTCTGTGGAAGTTCCTTGCACACTCACCTCCAGGTACGCTGACAGGGTCATGTAGATCTTCTCTCCATAGGGTGTCACGCGGTTCAGGAGAAGGGAATTGTGCAGGGAGCTGTCCCACACCGCCTCAAAGCGGTAGAAGGTCCTGCGCATGGAGAGAGCAGAGAGCACACAGTGGCTGGGAGCTGCCCTGCAGGGTCAGTCAGGCCATGCCCAGCAGGCTGTCCACAGAGGGAAGAATGGGGAGGGATGCTTAGCTGTGCTCTGTCTGTTCTTTTGCACAAGGCCTAAGAATATGAAACAGTGAGCAGCAAGGAGGCCAGGCTGAGAAGGACATTGGAGACACCAGCGGCTGAGAGTAGAGCGGCAGGCTGGGCCAGGAATGCGGAGGGCGGGAAGCAAACACCCAGCCCAGATACACTTTATACACATTGACGCAGAGAGGTGTGGGGTAGGAGCAGGTTGAAGAATGAAGGCTTAGAGAGCCTTGTTTGGAAGAGAGTTAAGAGGGGCTGGAGAGAGAGCTCGGCAGTTTAAGTGCCTGCCTGCAAGTGCAAGGACCCTGAGTTCGGATCCCCTGTATTGCATGTGAACTCCAAACACATAGTGCCAGCCACCAAAAGCAGGCCTGGTGGCCCACGCCTGTAATCCCAGCACTGGGGAAGTTGAGATAGGAGGATCACTAGGAGTCTGAGTAAATGATTTTTTTTTTTTTTAAACACCACAGTCTTTCAACTACCATTTGTTAGTCTTCAAAAAAGCTAGTCAAGGGGCCCAGCGGAATGGCTCAGTGGTCTAAAGCGCCTGCTTGGGAAAGCTTGGGCGGCTTCAGGGACCGCAGTTCGATCCCCGGCACCACATGCTGCGCCAGCCCCGCCCTCGGGACAGGCTGAGCCAGCCATAAAAATGAGTGAATAAACAAAGGTTCTGAAACAAAAAAGCTAGTCAAAAAATCAATTTATATTCAAGAAAGAAATAAAAGCTGGGGGCTGGGGAGATAGCTCCGAGGCACAAGTGCCTGCTGGGCAAGTGCAAGGTCGTGAGTTCGAACCCTGGTCCCACAAAAAAAAAAAAAAAGAAAGAAATAAAAGCTAACTCAGTGCACATGATGAACTTCAGTTGCCTAACTTCATTTACCCCACCCGCCACCGCACCGCCAGCATGAGGCAAGACCAGGCCTAGCTATGTCCCCACCCCTCCTGGCCAGGGCAGAAGGCAGCTCACTCGCTCCGCTGAGTCTTGCACTGCCTCCGTCATGCTCCTTCCTGACTGTGGCTGTACTAGCTGGGCCTTCTCTAGGTTCCATGATAACCAGCAGGCTCAGCTTTTCTCAGAGCCTGTCTCCCACCTCTTCCTCCACCAATGATAAGCAGAGAAGACAGTCCACATCCAATCAGCAAGTGAACTCCTGGGCCAGCCCTTGGCCTGTAAGAGCTACGTGTGAGTTGTGTCTCTACTTTGTAGCTGTTTTTTATGCATCTTCTTCCTGTATTTGAATCTTTCTTGACTGCCTAGCTTTTGAGGTAGCGAATGAGAGTCAAGAGAATTCTCTTCAGAGATTTGGAAGGAACACAGAGACAACTAGCAGGACAAAGGTGTGGTCACCAGGTAACTCCCACAGCAACAGAAATGACAACGGGAGCCTCCAGGGCTCCTGGGCTCAACAAGAAAACCTTCACACAGCCTCAAATTCCTGCCTAGATCAATCTTTGTTTTGAAGTCTTTTATATGAGATAGGGTCTCACTATGAAGGTCAGGCTGCCTTTGAACTAGTGGGTAATCTTACTGCCTCAGCCTCCTGAGTAGCATGCCCAGAAAATTTTAGTTTTAATTCAAAATGAAAACCTGGGCTGGTGAGATAGCTCAGTGGTTTAAAGCACCTGCTTAGGCAAGCTTAGGGAACCTCTGGGACCGTGGTTTGATCCCCAGCACCACATGTTGTGCCAGTCCCACCCTCAGGGCAGGCTGAGCTGGCCACAATAAAGAAAAGAAAAGAAAAGAAAAGCTAAATGGGTAGTGCTATCTACTATTTCAACAGAAACCACCTAAGACCATTCCTGAGAGCTGTTGGAGTGAAGGATGAAAAAAGCCCCAGTGTTAGCTGGTTTTATGACTGGTGACAGCTGACAGAAATCCCCTTCACTGTTACCTGTTGCAGGCGTGTTACTCATGTGGTTCCAGGTCCAAAATGAGCACCTCGGGGGTCCCTCCTGAGCCTGCATGACTTTTCTGTCTCTTATTTTTATTTTTATTTTTTTGAAATAGGGTATCTGTCTAGTTTAGGCTGGCCTTACACTCACCAGATAGCCTAAGCTGGTCTCAAAGTTTCCGTAGTCCTCCTGGCTTAGCCTCCCAGCCTCTGAGATTACACATGTGTGCCACCGTGCCCAGCCCTTTATGACGACTCTTGTTTTTGTTCTTGTTCGTCTTCTTCTTCTTTTTTTTTTTGTAGGATTGGGGTTCCAACTCACAACCTTGCACTTCCTTGCACTTGTCAGGCAGGCACTTGTGCCATGGAGCTATCTCCCCAGCCCTATGACTCTTCCAACTGAGGCAATGGTTTGGACTTGTACAGGGAAGTCCTGCACATTTCTGTTTTCAGGTTCGTTTTACTGGCAGAAACATAAAAGGAAACTTTAACTCCACTAAAACCTTTCTATATTAGAAAAAAAAGTTTCTTTTTGTTTTGGAGTTGTGACAACCCTCTCTCCTGGAATATCCTCACAATCACAGAGGTGGTTCTTTTCTTCTTTTTTTGTGGTACCGGGGATTGAACTCAGGACCTTGCACTTGCCAGGCAAGGTTTATTCTACTGAGCTATCTCTGCAGCCCCAGAGCTGGTCCTTGAGAAGAGTTTGTAAGAAAAACCTGTGACTGGCAGAACATTGCTGAGAGCGGGGCTGGAAATGAGGCTGAGTCCCAACACATGCTCTCCTGCCAGGGTGGCCAGAAAGATCCCTTCCACTCTCCAACCAACAGCAGCATTGAGAAAGGAGTCAGGGCACTAGATACGCTGCAGGCTCACTTGATGATATTAACTATGAACAACTAAAGAAGAAACTGTTTATGTTAGGGTCACATCTATGGGCCTCTTCATTCTTTTCTGTGGCCCTTGGGATTATTGGTTTACAGGGGGACCAAAGGAGTGCTCCGTCAGCGGCCCCAAGGCCCACAGCGCCCTCTTGTGTCCACTGGGAGAATTGGTGACACCAGAGCCGATTCAGATGGAGCTACCATCACATATTGCTTCCCCGAGTTTGCGTTCTGTGAGTCAGACCCCGAAAAAATGTTCTTCACAACTAAGCCAGGACTGCTATTCCAAGTGAAGAAAACAGAGAAGACAAGCAAGTCTGATGGAAGACAGAAACATTTACAAATGCAGGAAATATTTCTTATCACAGACTCAGTTACTCACATTAACACAGAAGATGAATAAGAAAAAAAAAAAAAAAAGCCGGGTGTGGTGGCACACATCTATAATCCCAGCACTTGGGAGGCTGAGGCAGGAGGATTGGTGTGAGTTTGAGACCAGCCTGGGCTACAAAAGTGAGCCCGAGGCCAGTCTGAACTACATAGAGACCCTGTCTCAAAAAGAAAAAAAAAGATGAGGAAGCAAGTGAGCAGTTGTGCTGAGGCACAGAAGGATAAATCTCCAAGCCTTTGAGAGAGGGAGTGGGAAGGAGGGAAAGAGAGGGGCAAACAAAGCTGAGAGTCCATCGGAAAAGGGGAGAAATGCTCTCTCTGTAATGTAGATGAGGACAACTTGAATAAGCAAAAGAATAGAATAGCCAAGTTGAGTCCACGGAATGAGAAATTATTCAGAACACTAAAAGGCATTGATGTGTATGCTCAATTGTATACAGGCAAGAAAAATCCAGGGTGCAAAGCTCAGTTTTAGGGTGCAGAACACAGTCTGCTGTATTGTGCCAGAGAATGCGCCACTAAACTAAACTAGCGCTGAAAGCGACACAGACATAAAAGCATTCTGATAAACTAGACTCTTTATGTGCAAAAAAGCAAACATAAAATACCTAGGAGTATCCTTATCAAGAAAGAGCCTGCAGAAACACAGAAAAGGCTTTGTTAGTGCAGCAGCAAAATCAACAACAAAAATTAAAAGAGAAGCAAAAAAGAAAACACACACATAGATAAAAGATTAATATAAATCTTCCTGTGAGCACAGTGACCTCAAAAGGACTGGTGCTCATAAGAACCTGGGGACACAATGTAGCACAGGGTTTACAATGACACCAACACTCTCCTGTGACTGTCGGTGAAGGAAAATGGGCACAGAGGAGATGTAGACAGAATAGCTGTTAACAACACTTCAGTGGGGACCTGGTGTTAGCATCGGTACTGAGAGAAAGCCATGTTAACTAGTTAACTGCAGGACTGGAAAGAAGAGGAAGGCGGTCCTCATCAACGCCCTCCAATGTCAGTGTATGAGGAAGGCACGGCAGGACACATGCACCACACACCGGCCTTCTGCAGCCCAACAGAACACATGGAACCTTTCACAGAACAGACGCTGTCTTGGCCAAATTCAGTGTGCAACTCATTAAATTGCATTTGCTTGTGTTCTCCATTTCCTAGACCCAGGCCACACATTGTACACCACAGACAGGTCTCTCTCCTGCATCCAGACAGCCTTGCCTGAGGGGCTGCACACATGTCAGGTCTCAGCAGTACACAGATGGCTCAACCTATTTACACTGCTTGGGCTTATCATCAGGATCACCTAATCTGACTGAGCAGTAAGAAATCATGAAAAGCCTGTTTGGTGGCACACACCTCTGATCCCAGCACTTGGGAGGCTGAGGCAGGAAAATGGCCACAAGTTCCTCAACCTCTGGACTACTGGTATTACAGGCAGGTACTGACTTACTTGGCTGTTACTCCTGACTTTAACCTACTTTTTCCCACTGCAGTGTTGGGGATTAAGCCCTGAGAGCACTGAATTATTCTTTTTTTTAAAGAATTTTTTTATTTTATCTTTTTCTTGTTTCAGAACTTTTGTTTGTTTATTTATTTTTATGGCCGGCTCAGCCTGCCCTGAGGGCAGGGTTGGTGCAGCATGTGGTGCCAGGGATCGAACCACAGTCCCTGAAGCCACCCAAGCTTTCCTAAGCAGGTGCTTTAGACCACTGAGCCATCCTGCTGGGCCCCTGAATTATGTCTTAATCACTTTTGAGATAGCGTCTTTCTAAGCCTTGAACTCTCTCAAGGAGCAGAATCTCTACATTCTTGTGTTACCTCTAAGCTTCTACTTTATAAGAGCAGCTGCTTCTACAAAGTCACACTGGCCTCCTACTGCATCTGATCTGCTGCTGGGCAAGAGTCTGAAGACTTTTCCAGGTTACTCTAATGCAGGCAAACTGAGCACTTCGCAGTTGCAAAGCAGCTCCAGGCGTGGTGGTGAATGCCAGCTCAACACTGGCTTTCCATGTCTGGTGAAAAGGTGCAAGCTGGGTGGAGTGGCTGCTGCTGGTGTCTGGGAAATGGTATTTACTGGTCATGGCTCTGCCTGGGGAGGGCAGCACAACTCTTGTCCTCTCTGCCTTCTCTTGTGTCAGCACACAGCCTGACACTCCTGTTCTCTTTCCTCAGGCCCTGCCAGTGACTCTCACATGCAGAAAAGCAACCAGAAGTGTGCTCCTTTTTTCTCTTGCCTATGCAAAACTGAAATACAAGAAAGAAATGAATCCTGGACCATACCTTCGTTCTGTTCCTGCCTGTAGCCTTATTTCCCAGCACAGACATGAGTACACCTCTTTGGAGCAGACAGTGCACAGGGGATAGTCACAGGCAGGCGGGAATGTCTTGGCCACACCCAGGTCCCCTCAAGGGGCTCCTGCTCCCAGCCCTGAGAAGCCAGTGACTGGGGGCCTTCACAGGGAGACAGAGGGCCGAGCAGCCTAAGTCCCTGGCTACAAGGAAAGCAGGATGGCTGGCGCTTCATGAATGTCTGCCATTCCACGTGAGAGAGGGATTTTTTCCCTTTTTGGTACCAGGGACTGAACTCAGGATCTTACACTCGCAAAGCAGGTGCTTAAGTTGCTAAGCTATCTCCCTGGCCCCAGAGAAGGAATTTTTAAAAAAGCTAGTTTTTTTTTTTTTTTTTTTTTTTTTAAATGTGTTTGGTATAGGGTCTCCAGGGTCTCACACTACATAGATCAGACTCAGTGATTCTCCTGTTTTCAGCCTCCCAAGCACTGGGATTACAAGCTTGCACCACCATGCCCAGTCTCAATTGCCATATCATGGCTCCCTGGGGGTGGGGCTGGCACGGCACACTGGGAACCGAACCCCAGCCACTACATTCTGCCTAAGCAGGCACTTTGGTCCACTAAGCTATCTGGCCAGCCCAAGAAAAGCTAGTTTAACTTGTCCACAGCAGGGTTATAATTCTGGTCTCATTTGATGGTTTTTTTTTTTTTTTTTTAAAGAATTTTTATTTTATTTATTTTTTTCTTGTTTCAGAACCTTTGTTTGTTTATTCACTCATTTTTATGGCTGGCTCAGCCCCGCCCTGAGGACAGGGCTGGCGCAGCATGTGGTGCCAGGGATTGAACCGTGGTCCCTGCAGCTGCCCAAGCTTTCCCAAGCAGGGGCTTTAGACCACTGAGCCATCCCGCCAGGCCCCTCATTTGATGTTAAATAGCTAACAATCTATGGTTCAAGCCATTGGGAACATGCTGGAGTTGAAATTAAAATTGTATTTAGGGCAGCCAGCCTCCGTCATGAGAGCTTCTTCTCATCTGTCAACATGAAGCATAAGCAGGAATAAGAAGCAAACACTGACTAGGTCTGTTCCACAGGGACAAAGGCCAACAGAGAGGCTTCCTGGTCCCTCCAAGGGTCCTTCTCCATGCCACATAGTGGTGAAAAAGCTCCCTCAACAGCAGCCACTTAGCCTCAGCATAATTGTCCTTCAGATCCTGGGCAGTGCACTTGACTCTGAGTGGTTTCTCTTTTTCGCTGAATTACATCTCCTTAGACTCCACGCAGACAAGCCACCCATGTGCTCAGGGTAACTGAGCTCACAAGCACCTCCTGTCACCACTCACCTTCCTTTTGGAGAGCAGGAGGACAAGGGAGGGAACAGGGAAGAGTAATCGTTCCTGCATCTGCACAGAAGTCACTAGCCATCGAGGGATCTGACCAGGTGCCCGTACCTTGGGACCCACCTGCTGGAGCTGTGCGAAGCCCTCAGGTACTTGGCAGAGACAATGTTGAGGGAGAGGATGGCGTCGATTGCAGCTTCATCCACCTCAGGCTTATTTCTAATGCGGCCTGCAGAAAAGGGCAAAGACACAGTGCAGTGGGCATATTGAAAGCAAGGTGTAAAATTCCTGGAGGCCAAAAGTGACACTCCAATCTCTAAACGCAGGTGCTGTGGAGCAGCTGGCCACCCTCAGGATCTGGCCTGTTTCCACACAGCTGGCCCCTCCCCACCCGGCCTGACTGCATCATGAGATCTATCCCCATAGGACTGCCACCTGCTCTCAGAGGCCCCTTCCCGCAGGCTGCAACCCAGCAGCTGCCAGGCCAGGCTTCCTGCTGTTGTGGCCCCTCTGCTCCAGCCCATCTCCCCCTCATCCTGCATAAACCTCCTCTGTGCTGACTCGATGCCACCCTCTTGGCTCGGATTGCTTCCACTTTGCCTCCAAATGAACTCAGAGGGGTGCAGCGCTACAGGGACGAGCACCTCCAGAGCCGGACTATGTGCGTGCTCAGGCAAGGCTCTGTCCCTGCCAGCCTCCTCCTTGGAGCCTCAGTTCTAACCATTATGTGACTATCATGGGGAAAAGGACGTTGCAGACATTCCGCAAGATGCCAGGATGTGGCAGAAGAGCCTGTTAATCAAAGAAATTCTAGAGCTTGTTCATGAAGCCTACTGAGACTGCCTCTGCATCCTTCCCTACCCCTTCTGACCAAAAGCATCTTCTCTGTCTTGCACATCAATACTTCATATAAAACTTAATTTTGAAAAAACCTGAAAACAACAGTCCTGCCAGGAGAGGATAGTCTTCCTCCATGGGCCAGATGAAGAGAGAGATACTGGCTTCTTGAAAGAGCTCTAGGATTTCTTTGATTACCAGGCTCTTCTACCACATCCTGGCATCTTGCAGAATGTTCTGCAATGTTATTTATGCCCATGACAGTCATATATGATTGGTAGAACCAAGGCTGTGAGGAAGAGGCTGGCAAGTGATAGAGCCTTGCCTGAGTGCCCATCTGGCCCATGGAGACACAACAGTTCTACGGACAGAACTCAAGGTGTCCACTGGCTTGGATGGTGGAGAGATTGTCTTTTTGAGACAGGGTCTTGCTATGCAGTTCAGGCTGGCCTTGAGCTTGCGCTGTAGCCCAAGCTGGTTTTGAACTTGCCTTGATCCTCTTGCCTCAGCCTCCTGAGTGCTGGGATTATAGGTGTGTGCCACCATGCCTGTCTTTTTTTTTTTTTTTTTTGAGACAGGCTCTTACTATGCTAATTAGGCTGGCCTTGAGTTTACTATGTAATCCAGGCTGGCCTCAAACTTCCAGGAATCTTCCTGTTTCAACCTCTCAGGAAAAAGATTTTATATTTAACTCAAATTTGGCATTTCCTAGCAGCAGTAAGTCTATTTTCTATGGAAACCACAGATGTTTCCTTATCCAACTGATCTGTTTTCCATTCATCACCACAGTAAAATGAGGCAAACTAGATCTACAGCTACGTCCTGTTATTTAATGTAATAATAGAGAAGAGCTCATATTATAAATCTGTTTAATTCTTCTTAGCTTATATGTTATTCACTAGGTCCTGTTCTAATTCTGAATGCTTTATTGTCCTCAGTTAACACACTTGTAATGCCAGCACTCGGGAAGCTGAGGCAGGAGGATCACCATGAGTTCGAGGTTTGCCTGAACTGCATAGTGAGACTCCACAAACATGTGAAACTCTCATTCTGAGGCTTTTCCACAGCCATCCTATGCCTCATGCTGGATCTACACATACAGTGGGATTTATGCCTCTTCCCCACCCTGCGGCTTGCATGTCAGAGACATTCTTGCCTTTCTACTGAAAATCAACTAATGAAGCCGGGCGTGGTGGCA
Source organism: Myocastor coypus (assembly GCA_004027025.1). Lineage (NCBI taxonomy): Eukaryota > Metazoa > Chordata > Mammalia > Rodentia > Myocastoridae > Myocastor > Myocastor coypus. The sequence goes on from PVJA010021183.1 coordinate 15,418, forward strand.
CACGCCTGTAATCCCAGCACTCGGGAGGCTGAGGCAGGAGGATTGGTGTGAGTTCGAGACCAGCCTGGGCTACAAAAGTGAGCTCAAGGCCAGCCTGAGCTGCATAGTGAGACCCTGTCTCAAAAAGACAAAAAAAAAAAAAAAAAAGAAAATCAACTAATGAAACACTCTCAGTTTTCTTGCACCCATTCATAGTCTCCACCTCAAAGTTAATCCAGCCCTCCCACAAGGCTTTCAGTGATAATTCTCTTAGGACAGGTCTTCTTCCCTCCAGTTCATTTTGGTACTCACTCATCCAACTATTTTGTAGGTGCCTGTGGTCCTCTAACTTCGGGCTCATAAGACACTTGTTTTACACCCTCTCCTCTTCAGTAAATAACCACATTCACTGTAGTTAGGTAAAACAGTGAACCTATTGTTCATTGGAGACAAGCTGAGTTTTAACCTCTGTGTGTGTGTGAGAGAGAGAGAGGGAGACAGAGAGACAGAGAGACAGAGAGAGACAGAGAGAGACAGAGAGAGAGAGAGAGAGAGAGAGAGGTTCAGGTTCTGGTGCACACCAGGCAAGTGCTCTGCTACTGAGGTGCATACTGGACCCGATGGTGGACTCCAGACTCAAGGCCTTGGTCCCCACCACAGGCCGTGTTCTCCAGTGTAGTCTTCCACACATTCCCTGGCTCCAAACAGGGCACAAGGGTACCTCTAAGTGCCAGGCTCTGCCCTCAGCCACCGGAGTGCACTCACCGACCACCAGCTCCCGGACATCTTTCCAGTGAAGCTCGCTCCCCTTCTCATGGATGATGGTCACTGTGATCCGCCGCTGGATACCCTGGGTGAGGGAATAGGGCTGTGTCTCAGCTGGGGCAAGCCATCACTTCTGCTTGTTGCTTTTTGGATTGCACCATGGGGGTGGGCGCGAGGACAGAGCCATCCACCCCAGGGGTCTGGGTCAGGGTGTATGCAACAGGACAGTTCTGATCTGGTCTGAAGAGCGATGCCCCAATTTTATGTGAGCATGGAATTTCAAGCTCCATCCTGCCTGGCTCAGATGCAGTTCTGAGCACTGGGTGCATTTGTTTTTGATTCATCGAAGGGGATGATGCATTTCAAAATTCAAATTTTAGTGTTTTCAAACCCTCATCCTTAAAGGGCCAGCCAAATAGTTCAGTGGATTAAAACCAGGGGCCAGGAATTTGATCCCCAGATCTGCCATGCGTGCCCCACCCCTGGGGTGTGCTGAGACAGCAACTGAGACTGAGCCTGGTGGGTCCAATCTACTAGTGAGACCCTGTAGACCCTTCTCCCCAAAATAAAAAAATAAATAAATAAAACCCCTTATCCTCTACAACCCTGTTAAGAACTTTTAGCTGTGAAAGCTTAGAGCTTTCTTTTTTTTTTTTTTTTTTTGCGGGACCGGGGTTCAAACTCACGACCTTGCACTTGCCACGCAGGCACTTGTGCCTCGGAGCTATCTCCCCAGCCCCTGAAAGCTTAGAGCTTTCAAACATCATAAAGAGCATAAGAAAGTGATACAGGAGCTGCAGAAATCACAGTGATTGAAGGAAATAAATTCTTTTTTCAAAGTAGCTATTCTAAAATATATAAGGATACATATAAGCCAATGCCTGAGGAAAAAAACTTTTAAATACAAAAGTGTCTAAGCCCTAGGTTCACTTCCCAGCACAGGATAAGGTCAATGTGCCCTCTTTCATTCCCTCCTACCTTTGAAATACAGAAGAAAAAGAAAGGGCTCTGTTTCCTGTTCTAAACTATCTAGTAATCCTTCCTAGGTCTGCTAAGTACCTGGTGAAGTAAAAATGTCCCCTGGCAGGGCAGGCCTGCAGTGTGGTCAACCACAGCTGGGATGTACCTGAGACAGAGACAGAAAAGACAGGCGTTAGTCTGCTCCATCTGCAAGGCCTTCCCTGGTGCCCTGGGCTCCTCCTTTCTCTGATCCAATCCTCCCCTGGGCTGTATCCATTCATCCATTCTCACTACCCTTACACACTCAAAGCATAGCAGTGTCATTTGCCTCTACCTCTCCCTCTTGCATAAGAATCAGTAAGTAATGTATGAGTGCAATAGCAGCTGACAGGAAATACGCTCTCCCTCGTAATGTAAGTCGTCACCACATTATAGCTCTATGACAGCCAAACTCCTCCTCACAATGCTGTTATGCTGTATATAGGATTGATGCCCCACTGTCCTACACATGGTAAGGACTTCATGCATGCTTCCTGCTATTAGAAACAAAGGTGGTTCTCAGCATTTATGCACAGAAGAACATTTGAGAACCTTTTTTGTCTGTCTGAGTTTTCAGACAGGGTCTTGCTGTCTCACTGTATAGCCAGCCTGGCCTTAACTTACAGCGATCCCCCTGCTCCAGTCTCTGGAGTGCTATCAGCCCTTTCAGTAATATTTATCCTCTGCCCTTTGGATATGGTCCCTTACTACTACTACTACTACTACTACTTCTTCTTCTTTTTCTTCTCCTTCTCCTTCTCCTTCTTCTTCTTCTTCTTCTTTTTTTTTTTTTTTTTTTTTTTTTTTTTTTTTTGCCGGACTAGGATTCGAACTCACAACCTTGCACTTGCCAGCAAGCACTTGTACCACAGAGCTATCTCTCCGGCCCCAAGACCCTTACTTCTGTTTCAGGGGTAGGATCTCTTTTGTATTTTAACAAAAGCCTTTAGAGATAACTATAAGCAACAAAATTATATTAATCTCTTATTCCAATATAGCTCAGAAGGACAAGTAAGCTGATACTGATCCTACTGATCTAAGTAGAAGTTCCCAACAGTAGCCAAAATCAGAGGAGCAATTTGAACCCTAAGAGTCACCTGGCAATGTCTAGAGACATTTCTTGGTTGGTACAATTTCAGGGCAGAAAGTGCTGGCATTATGTAGACAGAGGCCAGGGATACTGCAAAATATCCCATAACACATGGGACAGCTGCTTACAGAACCTGGAGAATAATTTGGCTCAAAATAGTGCCAACGTTGAGGAAGCGTGGTATGGGGCAACATTATGCCACAGCACCTCTCACTGACCATCTCTGGCATTGCCCATTCCTGCTGCTCTGCTTGTGATAAAGCCACGATGCAGCGCTCCATCCCCAGAACCAGGTGCAGCCTCTACCCCCTTGCTGTTGCTAACAAAAAGGCAGATCATTATACTGCACACTCAGCCCTTTGGCAAACATCCGATCAAAAAAAGTGAACTACAATTACAAAAATTCTATTCAATAGAATGCTGGCAGAACGAGTCATGAACCTACACAGAAGACACTCAAAACTGCATTTCCTAATCTTGAGATACTGTAATGCTCAGAAGGTTGGACTTACTCTCCTGTAGGCTCCAGTTCACTGATCTCAAACCACACCAAGAGGTCATACTTGCTCATGCTCTGGCCGAGGCTCGTTTTGCTCATGGTGTTTAACTTGGTGGCTGGAACTTGCAAAAGATTTTAGAAAATGTCAAAATCTGTCCATGCTCACTTACCAAAGCATGTTACTTCTTTAAGGTCAGTCTTCAAGGGCACACTTAGGAAAGGCAGCAGGAGCCCCAGAGAAGTGTCAGCATCAACTACCCTGGTGCCTCCAATTCAGAGAACAAGGGGGACGGGTCATCACTACCTTTACTTCTCAAAGGACTGTCTCCAAAGATCAGAAACGGGTTTTGTACAAATAAAAATGTCCTGTAAATAAATAGCTGGGTGTGGTGACACATGCCTATAATCCCAGAACTCTGGAAGCTGAGGCAGGAGGACTGCTGTAAACTCAAGGTTAATCTGGGCTACAAAGTGAGCTCAAGGCCAGCCTGAACTGCATAGAGTGGCCTGTCTTAAAAGGACATACATACACACACACACACACACACACACACACACACACAGACACACACACATACATGTATGTCTCATAAGACCATTACAAACCTTGACCTTCCAGAGTCTCCCGTTTTGTGGCCTATCATCACCTAGGAGCTGTGTGGGAGACACAGTGCCCAGAAAGCATGGGGGACAGCCTTGCGTATCCTGGGGTTCATGGGAACTTGTGAGGCAGAGGACAAAGCTAGCTCCAGTCCAGGGCTCCCAACTTCCCTCTGCCTAAAGCTACCTGGGATTTTATTTATTTTTATGGTACTGGAGATTGAATCCAGGAGTTTGTACATGCTAGGCAAGCCTGGGCTACAGCATTATCTGGGATCTTAAAGATGTCAGGGCCCATTTAATCAAATCACAGTCTCTGGGTTGGGACATAGTCATTTCTTCTAGGCCTGTATTTCTCTGGTGATTCCACCATGCAAAAAACTCTAGGGACCACTGGTTTAATCTGTAAATGCAGGAATCTGTAAATGAGCTTCTGTTACATTTTTTTGTTTGTTTGTTTGTTTATCTTTTTGAGACAGGGTCTCGCTATGCAGTTGAGGCTGGCCTTGAGCTCACTTTTGTAGCCCAGGCTGATCTCGAACTCGCACCAATCCTCCTGCCTCAGCCTCCCGAGTGCTGGGATTACAGGCGAGAGCCACCATGCCCGGCTCTGTTACATTTTCTTTAGATTTAAATCTCCCTTCCTGACAGTACTGATAGTCTACAACTTTAGTTATGATACCTTTCTTCTGTTAGTCTGTCTCCTAAACTTATATGATACAGGTCGTAACAAATAAGACTGCTAACTTGAGGCATTACGAAGGCCACAATGTAGTACACCTGGGCCTTCTGGACCACGCAGCACTGTTCAAACAGGCCACCTATCACCCCAGCTGGACTTCAGGTGATGCCTCAGGAAGAGCATGGTGTCCCTGCTGCTGGCAGCCAGCTAAGAGGCAGTGAATAGAACCTGAGGTACTAGCAGAACCAGGGCTGGGGGTGTAGCGGGAGCACTTGCCTGGTGTGCACAGGCCTCAGATTAGATCCCCAGCGTCAGAGAAATGAACAAAGCAAACTATGCCCAAACCAAACAAAAAACTACTACTACTAAAAATCTGCAAAAACACTACTGCAGAGAATCAAGTCAAAGAAAGAGCCCACCCCCCTGGGATGACACGGAGGCCCAGGTGGAGGGGGCTTCCTGAAGCCTTCCTGGAGGAAATGTGGCGCAAATGAGACAGTGGGCTCAACTCTCTGTGTAGCTCAAGCGGACAGAAACATCAGTTTCATTCACAGTGAGCCAGGCTTGAGGGCCAGCCCCGGAGGTTGGTTCTACATCTAGGGCAGAGCTAAGGCAGCTACTAACCATCTTGTTTGGGTACCCTCTCGCTCTGGCAGCTGGGCACTGGCAGAAAGAGGAAGGGTGGCACTGGGTCAGCCTCCTTCTGGAAGGTGCCAACAGCAGAGGATGCAAGCACACTGGCGTGCTCAGAAAACACGTCCGGCACATGCACATTCACATAGCCAGACATGAGAAACCGAATCAGCGCAATCTTTCGTTCATGGTCTGAAGGCCGGTGGAGATGGAGCCGAGAAGCACAGAGGGTGCAGAGTGAGCGCAGGGGGGAAGTGTGGCAGGGGGGTGGGGGGGAGAAAGGATAAAAACAAAGAAAAATCAAAACAAGATAGAGGAGAAGGAAGTTCAAGTTACAGTATTCTAGAGTGACTTGAATTAAAGCTATGTATTTCAAAATAGCTAGAGAGAGCACTTTGGATGTTCTCACTACAAAGAAAAGACAGCTGCTGAAGGTGTGGGATATGCAACTACAATGCTATACACAGGGTATACAGACGTGTGCTAAGACGCGTACAGTTATTATTGTCAGTTTGCACTAAGGAATGTAAAGCAACAACAAAAACATGACTGAACATGCAGAATATATTTGCCATGCAAATAAATGCTCAGTCAGATAGCTAGGTGGAGTTACGAACAAAGCAAGGAGATTAGGGAGAGGAGATTATGAACATCCGCTGTACGAAGACCAGAGAACCAGCAGAGGTAGAGCCCTATAAATTCTTACCTTGCATCAGGAACCAAGAATTCTAGTTCCTGCTAGATGCATTCAAGAGAAGCAGGAATACATAAGGGTACACGGAAGAGGAGGAAGAATTCCAGTGTGATTTTTATCTGCACATCACTCAGAACGAGGATGTGCTGACAGAGAGAACATCAGGCAGAGTAGAGCTGGGGCTCACCTGGCTTGGAGAGTGGCATGGGCGGAGGGAAGAACCGTCGAGAAGGCTGAGGCGGACTACAAGGAAGGGAAGAAAAACTTCTTCAGGACTTAAAAGTTGGATCCAGACATTAATGCCATGCTTCAACTCTGGCATGGTATTACCTATCAGACATAATTCTACATATGCCACATAATAATACAGCCTAACAGTTCTTTTTTTTATTATTATTATGGCTGGCTTAGCCTGCCCTGGGGGTGGGACTGCCATAGCATGTGGTGTCAGGGATCCAGCTGAGGTCCCTGTGGTTGCCTAAGCAGGTGCTTTAGACTGCTAAGCCATCTTGCTGGCCCCAAGGCTAATAATTAAAGATTCCCCTGTAAACTGCAGCTGGTAAAAGAAGTAAGAAAATGCTGACACAGCACCACCCAGATGGCCCGGGTTACTTTCCTCATCCTACAACTCCACTTAGAGCTTCCAATTCATGACAGTGAAGTCTTGTTTTTTTTTTTTTGTTTGTTTTTTTTGGTGCGGTACCAGGGATTGAACTTAGGAACTCAGGATCCTGCACTTGCCAGGCAAGCGCTTATTCTACTGAGCTATTTCCCTGGCCCCCAGAGTGAAGGTTTTTAAGAATAACTATACACACTTCACGTTATATTCTCATTACCAACTTCCTAGCTTATTCAAACCCTCTCTTTATGAAAAAGTGGCATTTAAGCTCATGTGGGCAAAATTCAATTTGTTCTGTTTAAAATATTAATTAGGAAGCTAGAAAAAGGTAGTAAATTTTCTCAAAAGGAAACAGAGGATAATAACAAACTCCTATCTCCTATTTAGTTGTCTTTTTTTTTTTTTTTTTTTGTGGGACCGGATTTTGAACTCATGACCTTGCCACAGAGCTATCTTCCCAGCCCTCATCTCCTTTTTATTTTTTTTGGTGGTACCAGAGATTGAATTCAGGACCTTGAAATTGCCAGGCAAGCACTTATTCTACTGAGCCATCTCCCTGGCCCTCTATTTAGTTATGTTTTTTCTTGGTCTTGTTTCAGAACTTTTGTTTGTTTGTTTCTTTCTTTTTATGGCCGGCTCAGCCTGCCCTAAGGGCAGGGCTCGCGCAGCATGTGGTGCTGGGGATCGAACCGCGGTCCCTGCAGCCACCCAAGCTTTCCTAAGCAGGCGCTTTAGACCACTGAGCCATCTCACTGGGCCCCTGGGCTCCTATTTAGTTATCTTAATCCCTCCAAGACTTTTTTCCTATCCAGCAAGTAAGAAACTAAGAAATCAAACAGTCACAAGTCTTTGCTTATCTGGTTCAAACCTGCTAAGCTCCTGTCCTTGCAGATGAAGTGGGTGCTGTTGATAATGCCCAAAGACTTCAAATACAATAGGCTTGGTTTTGATATAGTCCACAAATGACTCTGTGACCTCTACCGCAATCTAATAAAGAATAAAACCAGACAAGGTTAGAGAAGGATCTATCATATAAAAGAACACATTCTTATAGCAGGACTTTAGCACCACTAGGTGTTCAGGATGTCCTGGGAGTTCACCTACCTGCACAGGTCTCTTGTGCCGAAAGACAACCCCACCCTAAGTGGCCCCATCCTATGCTCCTGAGGAGCTTGCTGTTGCCCCTCACCCACCTACCGCTGTGGTTCACACTCACCTGTTGCTGCTCCTCCCCCTGCTCTCTTCAGCATCCTGCCAGGAAGGCCCTCCCTATACCCACACCTAAGTCATTCCTCAATTTTAAGGGCAGCAAGAAAGGCGCGTGCTGACTGTGCAGTGCCAGCCAGGCTTTGGGCCAACTCTGACACAGCCTTTCTCACAGATAACCATCCTCCAGAGAGCTCTCTGCCTCTTTTGCCTGGCTTCCCCACCCAACAGAAAAGGTAACTTAATATATCTCTGCACATGGAAATAACTTTCCCTTTCTCCCACTGCATTCGGCAGATCCTTATTCAAAGTCCCTCAATGTAAACCGCTGCATTTTACTTCCCAGGCATACTGCAGAGCTCCCATCTGCACTCCCCAGAAGGGTCAGGCACAGTGCCATGCACAGCGGCTGGGCAGGGTTCATCCCATACATGTCCACCAGGCTCATGGTGGACAACCACAAAAAGATAGGAGGGATTCAAGGGCTGGACTGTTAGTTTACAGAGTGGGCATGCTTCATCAAGTGGTTGAGAGGATTTCATACAATAGCAAAAATCTGAGTGCTACAGCCACGTCTCTCTATGATCCTATCTCTGCCCCTTCCCAGCTTTGTAAACTTGGTGACTAGTTGGTTCCTCAGTTACCTCAGCTGTAACATGGGGACCATAAAGATTGTTTTTCCATGAAGATTTTTTTAAAATTATTTTTTATATTTTTTTATGTATTTAGTACAGGGTCTCACTACATAGATTGGACTCGTAGTAATTCTACTGTTTTCAGCCTCCTACATGCAGGGATTACAGCACAGGGATCACAGGCACAGGCCTCAACTGCTATCTCAGGCAAGCCCCAGGGGCAGGGCCAGCACAAGGACTGCGAAGATTAAATGGCAAAGAAAATACTCAGCATAGGGATGGCCATCAAATCCATTTTCAAAGAAGGCCAGCTGCTGTGATGAGGTCGGCTTGTGAAGCATCTGCAGGCAACGGAGGCGGGAAGTCTGCTTCCTGGCCCTTGTGGGAGGGAGGCTCCCAGGGGCATTTGTGGTTCATCATAGCATCGGCTACATGGGACACAGACTGTACCTGCCTTTAGGTACAGGTGAGACTTAATGATCTTCTACATTACTTGCAACTAACACTGTAAATATCCTAGAATTTAGAGGGCAATGCATTAACTTTAACAAGAATGGCATTAAACATGCTTGTTTTTCCAGGACAGAAGCATAGAAACTACTCCCTACATTCAGAATGCTGTAGATTTGGTGGCTTGCCCAGCTGGCCAGCTCTCAGAGAGCTCATTGTGACGCGGCTGCCCATCTCTGAGGCTGAACTCACCACTCTGGCCACTCCCTCTATTATTCACTCTCTCTGCCCCCCCCCCCCCCCCAGTGTGTTACTCAACAGGCTTTTTGAGCAGATGAGGACAAGGCCCTACAAATGAGATTATTTGGCAAGGAGGTTCAGGTCACTTACATTCTGTACATGATAAAAGCCCAGGGGACTTCCTCTGCCATTGTTTTTGAGGGGTTCAGTGGAGAATGCTTCATCATGACGATGCAAGAAGCTTAATAAAAAGGTAAGAGAGGCAAATGTTGTATTAAATAATATCCTCAGGAGCTCTGTCTTAAGAATCCAAGTTGGATCTAAGTGACACATGGGGCTGCCAGACAGCTCAGCAGATTAAAGAGCCTGAGTTGGCAGATGCAGGGGTCAAAGGTTCAATCCCTTGTCTGCCCCTCTGAGTGGGGCCCACCCTGGAGGCATACTGAGAGGTGACTGTGACTGGGCACTGGGCATGGTGGTATGTGCCTGTAATCCCAGCGCTTGGGAAGCTCAAAGCAGGAGAATCACTGCAAGTCCACCTGTAGTGAAACCCCGTAGTGCCTGCACTAATACAATCAATCAGTCAATCAATCAATCAATCAATCACTAACAAAACAGTGCAACATATATCCTATTTAGGCAGATTCTTGACTGAGCAGTCATTTGCATTTCCTTCTCAGAAACCTTTGCCCTATCATATAGACAGCATTTTATTATATATATATATATATATATATATATATATATATATATATTTTTTTTTTTTTTTTTTTTTTTTTTTTTTTTTTTTTTTTTTTTTTTTTTTTTTTTTTTTTTTTTTTTTTTTTTTTTTCAGGGGCACTGGGGATTGAACTCAGGACCTTGCACTTGCCAGGCAAGTGCTTAAGCCACTGAGCTCTCTCCCCAGTTCCAGACAGCATTTTAAATTTCACTTCAAAAATGACAAAAATGGGGCCAGCAAGATAGCTCAGTGGTCTAAAGCACCTGCTTAGGCAAGCTTAGGCAACCACAGGGACTGCAGTTTGATCCCTGGCACCACATGCTGCACCAGCCCACCTCCAGGGCAGGCTGAGCCAGCCATAACATGTGCAGCTTAGGCAAGCCTTGAACTCACTTTGTAGCTCAGACTGGCCTTGAATTTGTGGCAATACTTTTTATTACCTTCCCAAGTGCTAGGATTACAGGTGTGTGCCACAGCGCCTGGTCTAATGCAATCATTCTGTGCAGAAAAAACTGGTTAGACTTTTCTGGTAGGCAAGTCCAACAGTCTATACATGGTGCATGGGCCTAGCTGCCAAACATCTGGTCACCGGTGGATTATAATGTCTCCTCTTCCAAAACACCACCTACCCACTGTGACAATGTATTTCTGTGCCTGTCTCCTTCCAATTCATCAGAAGGACTCCTTGAGCTGTGGCAGAGGTGTGCTTAGCATGCATGAGGGTATGGGCTCAATCCTTAGCATAGCATAGCATGGCATAGCATAACATTATAAAATAAAATACTGGGCCTGGCAGGATGGCTCAGTGGTCTAAAGCACCTGCTTGGGAAAGCTTGGGCGGCTCCAGGGACCTCGGTTTGATCCCCGGCACCACATGCTGCGCCAGCCCTGCCCTTGGGGCGGGCTGAGCCGGCCATAAAAATGAGTGAATAAACAAATAAACGTTCTGAAACAAGAAAAAAAAAAATAAAATAAAATACTCCTGATATAGTACAGAAAGAAAAACAGGAAGAGAAGAAGGGAAGCTCTGAATCTTGAAGGCAGAAAGCCCAGTCATCTGAGCCCCTCATCTCCGAAGTGAGCCCACCAAGCCCGACAGTGGCCTACTGCAGGGCAGGGGTCCAGTTGTGGCTGCTGGGTGTGGCTGCCAAGTCCTCTGCTGCGAGCACCCCTTACATCTCTCCCTCTTCTCCTACTGCTTTCTTTGTCCTGCATTTTCTGTCTTCTAACTACACACCATCCCTGCCAGACACACCCATTGGCATCAGTGGGCCTGATCAGCCACCGTCAGAAGCACAGAGCCTGTGGTCCCTGCAGAGTTAGGGGACCTGGGCCAGCCATAAGTCCAATAAGCCCCAGTCATCTTCTCCTTGGATCCTAGGCTCTCGCCTCCAGGATGAACAGTTTCTCAGAGCATGAGGACAAAGACTGACACTGCTAATGTCTTTCCAGACTCAGTGATTCAAACAGATGTTAGCTGTCTTTCATAAAATGTATCGTTTGCCTGATGAGAATAATCCCCCAAAACCCACTCATCTAGCTATGCCTGTCCTACCTGAATGGAGGCTGTTAGTGAAATCAAGACTGGATGGGTAATATGTCACAAGCTATGACATACTAAAATGTAAAATGAGTTACAGCAAATGATGTTAGTGTTTTATTGTGCAGGAATCACACTCAGCACAAGACCTGGTGTCTAAAGCAATGCTTCAGGAACTGCATGGGACCCACATGGAGGGAGAGGGACAGCAGCTGTGGTGGCACCATGGGCACAGGGTGGGCTACGGGTACAAAGCTGTTAGACTTCATTCTCTGGTATTGCAGCCATATCAGAAGATATACTGATGTGTGGAGGTACACACTGGAATCACTGGAAGTGATTTTCTAGGGAATGCCTGGGGAGGAAGCATTACAAGACAGGGCTTCAGGGTACCCTGCAGTTGGAAAGGCTCCCAGGTAGATAAGAAATGAAACCACCACATCTTCTCTGCATACTAGCTTCTCTTAATTGTTCCTGACGTTTATTCTTCTCACCATTATTTAATTTCCTCTTTTCCCAAGTATTAAGTAGGTAAAACTGGTGTAGTCAATTACTTTTACCTATGTTTATTGAATAGCTAGTTCAGCATGAAGAGCACCGACTGCTGAGAAGGCCTATCTGGACCAACCTCGTGTTCCCAACCGGCCCTCGCCACAAGCAGCCTACATCATCCAGAACAACTTCTGCCCTGTACTCCCATCTCTAGTGAAAAGAGTAACTTCCTCCAGAGACTGGGAGGCCCGCAGGAATGTCACTCTGTCCCCTGAGCAGGGTGCTTGGCAGAGCACAAGGACAACTTACTTGAACTGACAGAAGATATCCGCATACTCTGGGAGGATCCCACAGGCCTGCAACACTGTTACTCGGAAGGTGAAGGCGCTGCCCAGTTTCAGGTGGTTGCCAATCTCTTCGGAAAACCCTTCCATCACCATCTTACCATCCAGCAAAGTGCCTGACTTCAGCTCTAAAGAGGGGTGAGTGAGCACACTGTTCAAATGTTGTTGAGGGGAGGGACTTGGTGTTCTTCCCACCCCTCAGCAATGAAAGCCTCTGTGTCCCTCGACAGTGGTCAGTATCTCCCTCTCCAAAAGGGTCCCAGTGGCAGTGAACTCTATGTACCTACCCTGGTCATTCATTCGATTGATTTCCTCCGGAGGAGTGACCACCTCAGAACTCTGACCCTGTCCTTCTACAATCCTCAGCTCCTCCAAGGACAGACCACAACGAGTCATGGCAACTGAAGAAAAATCACTCTGAAAGCAAGGCGAGGGAGACATATGATAAAGAAACATAAAAACAGTTTTTTACCAAGTGTGGTGGCTCACACCTGCTATTCCAGCATTTGGGAGGCTGAGGCAGGAGAACTATGAGTTTAAGGCCAGTTTGGACTACATAGCTACATCATCCTCAAACATAGCAGCAACCTCATCTGCCTCGCACACCAAAAAATAATTTCCTCACTGATACTTATTTATGTCCAACAAATAACATTGACTGGAAAATTAAGCAGGGTAAGAGCTGTCTGAGAAAAGGTACTACAGTGCTGAACTCATGTTGGGTCTTTTATGTTTATAGCTGTTTGACGTGTCCCGTGTGCTATCAAGCAAGTCTACGGCTCCCAGAAGCCTCTGTGTTTTCTAGGCCTATACATAGGAGTAGGCCTCCCCCACTGTAGTTTTCTGAGACCCATCTGCCACACTGGCATTTGCCCAAGGTGTTCTTTCATCCCAAAGGCTGCTCACCTGATTAAAGTACTCATTGTCAAAAGATATCTTAGCCGTTCCTGACTGTCGAATTCCAGAGCCATAATCCGGAGCTTCTTCATCCGCTGAGAAGAAAAACATTCTCAAGGACAGAATGAGACTTCACATGAGGGCGAGGGAAGATTTACTGAGATTTACTGGATTATAAAATATCAATGAAGTCCTTTAACATGAGAATACTCTGAAGTAGTAAAATGACACTGACTGCTTCCAAGTCTGAGCTCTCTGGGTTTCTCTGCCCCTTAGTTCATGTGAAACTAGCAAAGGGCTAGATTTACTTTGGGGATTGCTCAGATGCCACACTTAAAAAACCTGTTCCCCATCTTCACAAGACAGCATTCAATAATATACAACCAAGACTTGCAAATACGCCGTGCTTGTAGAGAGGCCTGTACTCTCCGCACTGCTAACTGTGTCGCAGTCTCCAAGAGGGCAGGGCTCTAAGGTCGCTGTGGAGCACAGCACTTGCAAGTTATAGAAAAATTCAAGAAGTGTCACATTTTTTTTTCTCAGGATGTTAGCTGGATCATGGAAGTGGTGGTAAATACTAGAATCTTGATTCAAGTCTTACAAAACAGTAGCAAAGGAAATACCTACTGTGAAAAAGTTTAGGCAAGAAAATCCTTCATTGCTTCTAAAGCAGTTAAGATGTTATTTAAAATGCTAATGATTTTTATGATGTCAATCCAAGAGCTGCTCTTCATGTAAAGGGAATCTCTTTACCTCATTATTCCAAAATAGCAGTAGCCCGGATTTATTGGAATCTACTTAGTTACTCGGGGACAATGGCTACAGAGGAATTGATAAAGACCTCTTCGAGATGAACAAAGACCACCCGTGCTGTGTGGCCCCAGGAGTTGGCCTGCCCTAGCTCTGGGTAAGAGGCCACAGCCCTCACTGTTTGCACAAGTGGGTTGCCTACCTGCAATGGCCTGGACTGCCACACGCAGAAATCCCCGCACCTCGCCCTTCTCGCTCACAATGGCCACCCTGTGGATCAGGGGCACTGGGTACAGCAGGTTGCTCAGGTATACAAATGCCCTGGAGACAGAGAGCAGGGGAGAAAGCCATCAGGGCACCCCAAGGAGAGACCAGCTTTCAGCCTCTCCAAGGCTCACCCCAAACTCAAGTGGCTTCTGAGTCTGCTCTGAAGAACAGCTCTTGCCCTATCCTGAATCCTGCAAACTGCTACAGCTGCCTCATCTGCACAGACAGGACATGAACATGGGCAAATGCAGGGCACAGCAGCGACAAAGACCAACTCACGCCATTTCCTCTCTATCAAAGTGTATTGTTGGTACATGAGTAACAAACAGAAGCAGACTTTCAGAGCACCACTCTGAATACCGCTGATGAAGACAAGTATCCCTTAAAGAGCCTAACCTTGAAATAGGAGAAATTACCGAGAATTTTGGTTTTTCCCAAATGGGCATTTCAGGAGATTGAAAAAAAAAAAAGCCAGGCAGGCCTGGTGTGGTGGCACAAACCTGTAATCTCAGCACTCTGGAGGCTATGCGTTCACGGCCAGCTTGACTTCGTGAGAACTTGTCTCAAAAAAGCGAGCAGGAGTTGGTGGCAGTGCATGCCTGTAATCCCAGCAATTGGAGACTGAGGCAGGAGGACATCCTGAACTATTTTTTTTGTTTTGAGACAAGCGAGACCTTGTCTCAAAACAAATGAAAACAATGGAGGGTAGGGGCTGGGGAGATAGCTCTGTAGCGCAAGGGCCTGAGTTCAATTCCCGGTTGGGGTGGGTGTAACTGAGATAGCTGCTTTTTTTTTGTTGTTGTTGTTTTGTTTTTCGGTCCCAGGGCTTGAACTCAGGAACCTGCACTTGCTAGGCAGGCACTTATGCTGCTGAGCTAAATCCTCAGCGCTAAAATAGTTATTAACTCTAAAATAGCCTTCCCATCCAAACGTGATGGGTGCATTTTTCCCCATGACCATTATCACCAGGCAACGTTAGATGAGGACAGCAAGCAGCTGCTGTGGGCAGAGGCTGCGATCCTGGGATGCTCCAAGGGGGCAGCAAGGTAAGTGGGAAGGAAGGCTGTCCCACGAGGCTGGCTTTGCTCCTGGAGCTTAAAGCCTAAGTCAGCAGTGCACACTGGAAAGCTAAATTGTAAGTGTAACTTTTATATTTCAAACCTGCAAGGTCCAAATGCATTTGCTCTCCTATGCCAGTGCTAGGAATTAAACGCAGGGCCTCTGCCCCAGGCTGCATCCCTAGCCCTTTTCTAATTTTTTACTTTTGAGACAGGAAGTCACCCTGAGGCGCTCAGGCTGCATGTGAACTTGGGACCCTCCTCCCTCAAGCGTCCCTCCCAGAGTGCTGGGATCAAAGGTGTATGCTGCTATGACTGGTGCATATTTTCACTTTTTTCTTTTGCTATTTTGTAGCTATTAATTTTTAAAGCAATCAAAACTGGTGATCACAAAGCTTGAGGGGTACATCCTAAGGGCCAGAGGGGAAGGAGCATCTAATCCCACTGTTACTCCTGTCTCTGACTCAGCTGCTGATCTCTGAACACACAGCAGACAGAGAGGAAACACTCCCACCAGGAAATCAG
This sequence comes from Myocastor coypus, assembly GCA_004027025.1. Classification (NCBI taxonomy): domain Eukaryota; kingdom Metazoa; phylum Chordata; class Mammalia; order Rodentia; family Myocastoridae; genus Myocastor; species Myocastor coypus. Next base: position 31,103 of record PVJA010021183.1, read on the forward strand.
ACACGAATGCAGGTGACACACAGCCTGTCTGCTGCTTCTCCTGCTCTGACGTTTGCTTTCAAGCAAGGAGAAAAGGAAGGAGCAGACATTTGGGAATTAACTCAAAATAATGAAAATAAACAAAGTACATCACAGAAGAACAAATGTTAATAAGTTTAAAACCAGAAATGAAATATGAAAAATAAAACAAAAATAACTACATGTAAACATTAAGTCAGGTCATGGTTTCTTCCCTTTCAGTCTGCTCCAAAGTAGAAGAAGGGACAGTGCTAAAAGATGGAGGGATAGTGCTGTACTGTACAGAAATGAAAGTGCAAGCTACCAAGGATTATAAACTAGACCATCATAGACCTAGTACTGTGACAGTCAAACACCTAAGAATTTGGCCCACAGAACCAAGTAGATAATTTCATCTCCATAATCAGCTCACATACTCATATTGTGCTGATTAGAAAGCCTTTTCTTCTTTTGTTTTGTTTTGTTTTTTTGAGACATTCAGGGGCTGCAGACATTCAATAAATATACTCAGTAAGCACCTGGAACGTGAACTTCTATGTGCACAGGAGAGAAGAGGAGCGTGATCCGTCCCTGAGTCTCAAGCAGAAGTGGGAGATTTTCCAAAATACTGGGGATTGTATTCAGGAGCCTGCTCTTGCCAGGCAAGCACTTATTCCACTGAGCTATCTCCCCATCCCACCCATCTAACTTTTTTTTTTAAAGAATTATTTTATTTTATTTTTTTTCTTGTTTCAGAACTTTTGTTTGTTTTATTTATTTTTATGGCCGACTCAGCCTGCCCTGTGGTGCCAGGGATCGAACCTCGGTCCCTGCAGCTGCCCAAGCTTTCCTAAGCAGGCACTTTAGACCACTGAGGTATCCTGCTGGGCCCCCCCAACTAACTTTATTTATTTTTTATTTTATTTTATTTTATTTATTTTTTTCTTGTTTCAGAACCTTTGTTTGTCTATTCACTCATTTTCATGGCCGGCTCAGCCCACCCCGAGGGCAGGGCCGGCACAGCATGTGGTGCCGGGGATCGAACCGCGGTGCCTGAAGCTGCCCAAGCCTTCCCAAGCAGGCGCCTTAGACCACTGAGCCATCCCGCCGGGCCCCCCCATCTAACTTTATATAAGGTTGATTTTCCAAAACCAAACTCATGATGTGTGTTAAGCATGAAGACTTTGTTTAAATTCCTAACTCTATTTCATTGTTACTTTAAACAGCTATTTAAAAACAGGAGCCACTATTCTTTTTTTCTTTTTTTTTTTTGGTGGAACTGGGGATTGAACTCAGGTCCTTTGTGCTTGCCAGGCAAGTGCTTACTCTACTGAGCTATCTACCCAGCCCACCCTTTTTTTTAAACTTTATTTATTTATATTATGGCCAGCTCAGCCGGCCCTGGAGGTGGGGTTGGCGCAGCATGTGGTGCTGAGGATCAAACCACGGTCCCTGCAGTTGCCTAGGCTTTCCTAGGCAGGTACTTTAGACCACTAAGCTATTTCACCAGCCCCAGAAGCCACTACTCTCAGGACAGCATCTCACAGTCACAGGCAGATTGTGGTAAAGTCATTCTGGAGCACATTAATGATGAAAATTTCCTTTCTGCCTATGTGAACTATTGAATATGGTAAGCAGAAAAGCATATTGTAGATTTACTTTCCTTTACAGAAAAGAGGCTCTAAGGTAGGAGCAGGGCATCAGCTCTGTGACACACAGCCACACACTCACTGGGAAGCTCCTGGCCAGGGCATTAACATACAATCCTGCGCCCAAATCAGTGCTGCATAAAAGTTCTCCTTTACAGCTTTTTAAAATGCAATTTTCCTAATTACTCAGCATTTTTGAAAGCCCGTGTACTTTCATCCAGCAGACTGAAGGAGAATAGGGATAAAGAGTCGAGAAGATGTAAAGGATTTATTAGCAGACAGTTCCGTGAAGTTACGTCAGAAGGAGAAACAAATTTGTTAACATAAAGATAAGAAAAAAATGGCATGATTATGGTGACACAGAACGAATGTCAGCTGAGGTATTTATCCAGGTCCCAGAATAACCACCTTGCCCCCCAGAAGTCTATCTTAAGTATTTTACATTCCATGTCATGTTATGATGGATCATAACATCCCAGCATGCCAGGAAGAGACCAGCTAAAGGGACAAGCTCTTTTGATCTCAATATAAAGATTAGCCAGAGGCAGCCACAGCCAAGAAACAAATGTACGAATGGAATTTCATAAGAAACATGGGAATTTTCGGGCGTAAATCACATTTGCAGTTCTGTCCCAATAAGAGAATTCCAAGCCTGTAAATCACACATGCAGAAAAGAAGTCTCTCCCCATCTATCCCCAGTGACCCCTACACAATTGGCGATGGTGCACTGTCATACAGAACAGCAGTGGAAGGGGTGCTAACATGCTCCTTCGCCCTAGGATGCTTGATTTCACCTCCCCAGGCTTTTCTTCTTTGACTACTGGTCCTGGAGATTGAATTCAAAGCCTTAGGCATATGAAGCACAGCGGAACCACTGAGCCCTGTTCCCAGCCCCCAGGCCCTAGTCTCCTACAAGGCAAAGGAATTCCATAATCTGGGAACCCAAACAAATGGAAAGATCAATTTCTGAGCCATAGCTCCATAAATACTTAATGTAAAAATCAAATTCAATGTGACTGCTTTATACCTATACATATAATGGACGTGACAAAAAGGGAATAAAACTAGAATGAAAAATAATACACGTATTGTTTGAGACAGAGTCTCACTTTACAGTTCAGGCTGGCCTTGAACTCACAGTGATCCTCCTGCCTCAGCCTGCAGAGTACTGGGACTATAGACATGCACCACCACACCAGGTATTAATACATGTATTTTAACCCAATCCATTTCCACATTAAGATTATGACTTTACTTTTCTGTACAATTAACTCAAAACTGCAAAATGTTACTAAGTAGAAGGCTCAGCCAGGATAGTCATTTTGCTGGTGTATGCCACAGAACATGAAAGGTAGAAAAGTTACATAAGCTTTTTATCCTGCCCAACTCATTTATGCTTGAGAATCCAACAGGCTTTATTTAGTTAGTTATTTTTTTAGAATTTATTTTATTTTATTTATTTTTTTGTTTCAGAACTTTTGTTTGTTTATTTATTTATTTATTTTTATGGCCGGTTCAGCCTGCCCTGAGGGCAGGGCTGGCGCAGCATTTGGTGCCGGGGATCGAGCCGCGGTCCCTGCAGCCGCCTAAGCTTTCCTAAGCAGGTGCTTTAGACCATTGAGCCATCCTGCTGGGTCCCCAACAGGCTTTAATTTAAGCTGCTTGTCCTTAGTTAATGTGGGGAGGCTTCTCCGAGCAATTCTGTTATGGTTCTTCTCATGGTTAGATGGGTACAGCACAAGGAGCTTTGGAGGAGACTGGATGACTGACTGGCCCTGACAGCTTACAGGTTCTAACATCCAGATGGTGGAGAATGGAATGGAAAGGTACTGCAGCACACAAACACCAGTAAGACATGAAGACTTGCTGTTGCATTCTTTGTACACACTGTCCTCAAAAATAACTTAGATTCTCTGAAGCTGTAGGCATCTTGTCCTGGTGATATACCAGTAGAAAACAATATTCACAGCTGTGTGATCTTCCTATATTTCTTCATGGAAAAAGTAAATTCTAAATATCCTTTTGCTACTGTAAAACCCAGAAACTAATATTATAGGTTCCAAGTTAAAACTGAGTTTATATTTATGTATTTTTGTTGTTGCTGTTGATACAGGGTCTTACTACACAGCTTAGACTTGTAGTGCTCTTCCTGTTTCAGCCTCCCCAGTGCTGGGATTACAAGAATGTACCACCATGCCCAGTTTCTGGGCCAGCAAGGCATGTGATACCATTTAGTACCAGGGACTGAACTTGGGACCCTGTGCTTGCCAGGCAGGTGCTTAGACCACCGAGTTACCTCCCCAGCCCTAAAACTGAGTTTATTTGTATCAAATCTTTTCTTTCCTTCCTCCTACAATCTTCACCATTAGGTATGAAGCTTCCATGACACCATCATGCCATGACACCATCATGACGTGCCATGAGCTAAATTCTGAACCCAGGTCAGGGGGTCAGGGAACTCGTTGTACTTTCATTTTTACCTTCTCTCTCTCTCTCTCTCTCTCTCTTTCCAGTACTGGGGATCAAACTCAGGACCGTGCACTTGCCAGACAGGCACTTATGTCACTTAGCTGTATCCTTGGCCCTGTACTTTCATTTTTAAATAACTGGTCTTAAACATTTAACACTTAATTAATATTTAATTTCCTATTTTTATTTACTTATTTAAGTTTTGTAAGCCTGGGTCTTGTTATGTAGTTCAGGCTGGTTTTGAACTCTTGGCAATCCTCCTGCCTCAGCCTCCTAAATGCTGGGATTACACAGATATACTATCACACCTGGCTATAATTCTTACTTTTAAAGAGTTCAACAATATGTGGTTCTAATTCATTATTAAAGTTAAATTACATATATAGTTCTTTCTCTCCTTCCTTCCTTCTTTGCTTCCCTTCCTTCCTTTCTTTCCTGGCATTGGAGATTAAAACCAGGGCTTTCACACTGAACTACATTCCCATCCCTTTTTTTTTTTTTTTTTTATTGTTGAAAATATGTTATTTCAATATGTTTACATTAGTCATTGTCAGAAGGTTAAGTTTTCAAAAATAAGATAATAATGTTTTTCATAAAAGTATGTGCTTATTACAAAATTAAATTAAAAAAACAACATGACAGTTCATTATTGTTAATTTCATGGTTATTAAATGTCTTCCAAATGTGTTCTAAAATGTAAACTG
>PVJA010021184.1:0-35887 GCA_004027025.1 Myocastor coypus
AGATGGGCCTTGCCATTTGATATGAACTGAGGAGGGGTGGTATACTGTAAAACAGTAATAATGTAATAAATAACAGCAATAAGGTAGGACCTTGGAAAGTGTTGTATGCCAACTACATTTTATCACCATCATCATTATCATCATTTGAAACCATTAATAAATTATCATTATGCTATGAAAAAAAAAAAAAAAAGAGAAAAATTAGAAAGAATTGGCACTTACCAGTCAAATTTGTCTAAACTTGCCTGTACAATAAGTACTTTCTGGCAAAAGGCTCAACCTCCCTGCTTGAATTTCTTTCATCTGTATTCTCTTTCCACACAGTCCCCTGTAAAATATACAGAGCTCCACTTCTGTAATGTGCTAAGCCCATTAGTGACATTCGATAAATGCTTTCCTTTCTTCCTTTACTTCTTCATAAAACATTTAATTCCTTTTTATTCACTTTATAAGCTATTTAAGCAAAGAAGAGACAGGAATATAAGCCCTTAAGCTACTATATTTTAGGCATGCAAAACTATGAAAATAGGGGAAAGATAGCTTCTAATAAGCTGCACTGGGAAAGCTGACTCTCCACATGCAGAAGACTGAGCATAGAGCTGCACCTCTTAGCATGTACTAAACTAAAATGAAAATGGGTTTAAAAAAAAAAAGAACAACCTCAAAAACTAAAAACTGAATGCTAAAACAGAAATACATTAACCTGCTGGGAGAAAAAAAACAGGCAAAATTCTTGAAGCCAAAGACATAGTCAAGGACTCTGAACAGAACCTGATTGCCCAGGAAATAGTACCAATAATCAAAAATGGGATCACACAAATTAAAAGCTTCTACACAGCAAAAGCAAACAGCCAAGAGTAAAGAGACAACCTACAGAACCTATAGAATGGGAAAGAAAAATCTGCCAGTTATTCCTTACAGAAATCACGTCTAGAATATATAAACAGTCTAATAAAAAATTAGACTCCCCAAAATAAAAGACCCAATCAAAAAAAACAGGCAAGTAAAATGAATAGACACTTCACAGAGGAGACACAAATGGCCAAAATACACTAAGAAATGTTCAACACTGCGGGCCATTATAGAAATGTAAATTAAGGCAACATGGAGATTCTATCTTAACCCCTGAAGAAAGGCTATCATCAAGAAATCAGATAATAACAAATGCTGGAGGGACTGTAGAGAAAAAGGAACTCTTCTAAACTGTTGGTTGGGCAATAACCACTATGGAAATCAGTATGGAGATTTTTCAAAAAATTGAACTCAAATCTTGGAAACAACCAAAATGCCCATCATCTGAAGAACACTTGAAAAAAATGTAGTATTTTAATGAAATGGAATATTACTCAGCTATAAGGAATGATAAACTAGAAGACTTTACATATAAGTGGATGTATCTTGAACATACTCTTATAAGTGAGATAAAACAGACCTACATATATGCATATATCATATAGTCTCTCTAGTGTAGGACTCAAAAGAAGAAAAATAAATAAATAAATTTTGGGGGGTACCTAGAATCTAACTTAAGACCTTGCATTTTCTGCATTCTCAGCCCCTACCAGTTTTTTTTAGAAGAGTGACTTAATACAAAATGCATTTGGAAGAGTTTAAAAAATAAGGTTTACTGAAAGTGTTAATGTTTAATTATTTGACCAGCTTACATACCTATATCCATTAATCTAAACAGATTTGATGATGAAAATATGTAATACAACCATTGTTAAATTTTTGTTCTTGTTCTGAAATTCTGTGCTATATGTGCTCTCACTTGTACTGTTTTTTTATCTTCTTTACTGTTATTTTTACTTTTTTTTTTTCTTTTTTTTGGTCGGACCAGGGTTCAAACTCACGACCTTGCACTTGCCAGGCAGGCACTTGTGCCAAGGAGCTATCTCCCCAGCCCCAATTTTTACTTTTTAAAATAAATTTTTTTTTAAAATTTAAAACTACCAATATGAAAATATTTATGTATTTAAAATATTAAAATCGTTAAGGAGTAAATAAATAAAACTTTCTTTGGAAGAACAAAAAATATCAATCCATCAATCCTTTAGAAAATAAAGATCAAGTGGAAAATTATTAGGTCTATGTAGCTAATAATCACTGAAAGATATATGTAATAAAAGATTGGTATAGAGAGAAAAGAGAGTCTGGTTTTGGTATTGGTAAATAACTACTCAAAATTAGTGACACAAAATCTGTAATCAGTATTAATGATTAACTAACTGTATCTTACAGTCACAAATATTGCATACAGGAAAATATGTCCTATAAGTCACTATTAAAAAAACAAGTAAAATGTAAGAAAAGTGTGATGAATTTTGAGAAAAGTGAAATAAAAACTCACAAAGCAGTTGCAGAAATAGAAATGAAAAGTACTGCAAGGTGATAAGTTTTCACAAGTCAAAGAGCAACAGTTTGTGTCTATTTGCAAACTGATGATCATACAGCATTCTATATTATATTAGTAATAAAATATGTCTGTTTTTCTAAGTGCCCACATTATCATGTTCAAGTTTGAAAATATTTGTCAATCAAGTAAACAACAGACAATGCCTTCAACCTAAATAAAATTGAGCATCTTTTCTTAAAAAAAAAAAAAAAAATTAACATTTAAAACTGCATTTTGTAGGGGCAAGGGCCCTGCAGGTGGGGAAAGACAGGATAAAGCCCTCACTGAGCTTTATTTATTAAGATCAATTAAGGAAACTTACTAAAAGTAGTTTCTGCCTTCGCAGGTAGACTCTGCAGTTAGGGCAATTAGAAAAAGATGGAGGAAAAAAAGCTAACTAATATAAGGCCAGAGATTTAAAAATAAATAAATAAATAAATAAAAGTAAAGAGAAAATTCCTCATTTGGCTATTTCATAGAAGTTTACGAGACAATACAGTAAAAGTGATATGCTAGTCATCATGAGAGGACAAACTATAGAATTATATTTTTGAGAGGATGCCAACAGGAATTTAAAAATATATATATTACTGCCCATAAAATCTGGCTAATGCAAATCCTAGCTTATTTTTTCCTACCACAAGAAAAAGTGTGTGCACTGGCAATGGGGTATTTAAGCAGCAGCGTGATAATGACTGCAGTAAGCCAGATCACATGTCTTAATCTAATTTCTCATATTAAAATGCTCAGAAGCACTTTAAAGTTCCTCAACCCAAATCCTGTAAACAGCTTTTCGTAATTTACATTACAGAAAGATACTGACCAAACCAACATCCAAATTTTAAAATACACAGCATTTCTCATGTAACTGGCTGCCTTTCAGTGGCTCAGGCAGGAACTTGCTATAGCTTCTCCTAAGTAACCCCTTTACACCAGGACAGAAGTGGAGAGCTCATCACTGAAGGAGCACCTCAGTTTCAGCAAGGAGTTCCTTAGGGTTATCCTCTTTCATCTCTGGGGGAAAAATGCTGGCTTTTGTCTCACAAAAATAAGGGCAAAACTTTGACAGTACCCCAACACACAGGGTATGTTATGGTTTATGTCTAGTTGTGCCCCCAAAGCCTCATGCAATCATGGGGCAGGGACTTCTAGAATTTGAGACTTGACTCATGATCCCTGGGATTATGTGTTTTAGTAATGATAGGACTATGGGTCTGAGTTCTTCTGGAATTATGGGTGTGGCCTAAGGCAGATAGGCTGAGGTGGAAAGCCTGAATGTAATATAAAGAGAGACAGAGACAGATGCTCGTTGTTGCTCTCTGCTGCCCTAATCGTTCTGTTGCCTCTGTCGCCACTGTCGCTGTTCCGCCACCATGAACTGCTGCTCTCTGCCATGTGCCTGTCTGCCTTGGATCCAGCCAAGTATGGACTGAAACCTCCAGTAACTGTGAGCTAAATAAACCTTTCCTTCCTTCACTTTGAGTGCCATGTATTTGTTCCAGCAACGAGTAAAAAGTAACTAAGACAGGGTATATAACTCAATGTGTATAATAAGAAAGAACTACGGCTAGAATTTTGGATTTGACTTTCAAAATCCTCATTTCTAAAGAGGCACAGTGTAACTTTGTGGTACAGCAGTTGCTTAACATGTGTGAGGCCCTGTGTTCAATCCCCAGGACCATCAAACTAATTAATAAACTAAGTTTCCTACCATCTGAAGTATTAGGCTTTGTGCTCTTTATCATAGTCTAGCCCCATGTATCAAATAGTAACAAGAATAGTCCTCTCCTTTATATGACAGAGTATAGTTACTTAAGACTAATTCCAACATTTCCCAGTCTATGAGCTCAGAGTATTCTGACAGGCCACTCTCTTCCTGTATGAAAAGCATGCTCCACTGCCAAGAATAACTCAGCCCAGCCTGCAGTTTCCCCCTGGGCACAGGTGCTGCTCACATTGCCACACGCACTCACCCCAGACACAGCTGGGCTGCCTGCCAGCTGTGTGCAGCAACTGGGACCTCTGACAAGTGCCCCAAGGCAACTCACCACAAGGACAGGTTAGCAGGTACAATTCATATGGTATGATTCAACAACATTATCAAAAGGGGAATTTCTACAGACTGACCTAAAATCCTCAAACAGTTTGTGAAAGCACTCACACACGACATTTTCACAGTTCTGGGCCAAAGACCTGAGGAAGAATTTTTGCAGCAACAGTGCCTCACAGTTGTGACTGCTTAATGGGAACAAGTGCTCTGTTCCATGTTCTTCTGATCTCCAGCTCTGGTCAGTGAGCTGTGGAACAGCAGTAAGCCCCTGGTTGGAAACAAGGCAGGAGTGAGACACACTGTGGTGGACCTACAACTTATAGGCAGGTCTTAGTTCTTGTCACCAATCCATACCTCTGTCCCTTCTTTTCTTCCTTTCTATCCATCTGTCTCTGCCTCTCCTTTCTTTGGGCCTCAAATTAACTTCCTTGCCACCAGTGTCAGCTTCCTGGGTGATGAGATTACAAGTATGCCCTACCATACTAGGTTTACTACATTTATCTCTAATACCTGAAATTCTGAAATCCTGCCCTGATATTGTCTTTTCATGCATCTACTCTTCTCACTCCCTAACTCTGTGGTCTTCACTGAAGTTGTTTATTTCTCAACTTCTCCCAGATTGCCTTTCTTCTTCAGCAGAAATCCTGCTGTCCGTAATCACTAGCCAGTAACTTCGCTCTTTTTTCACTCATACCTGCCTGAATCCAACCATGTACTTTCTCAAATGTTCAGTACTGAGGAGAAAAGTCTACAATTCTGCAGACTTTAAAATATAAAGTTGTGATTTTCTACTTTGTGTCAGTAAAAACTAATAATCCCAAATGGACTATAGACCCAAATAATAAAAAATATGAGCAGCAAATATAAAAAGAAATAAGTTTAGGTAAAAGTTTTTTTTTTTTTTTTTTTTTTAAGAGAAGGATCTACAGGGTGTTCAGGGTCTGGGATTACAGGCACGTGCCAACACGCCTAGTCTCAATTGCTGTCTCAGCTTTCCCCAGGGGTGGGACTGGCACAGCAGGCAAAAATTGTTCTTAAAAGGAAAAACAAATGATAGTATGGCTAAAAATACTACAAAGCTAAAAGACAAGCAAAAACTGGTTAAAAAAAAAAGAATCCAGCCTTCCTAATCAAGTACTACTATCTGGAATATCTATAAATTTATTTATTTATTTATTTATTTATTTATTTATTTATTTATTTATATTTTGTTGAGACAGAGTCTTGCTACCTAGCTCAGGTTGGCATTGAACTCACAATGTAGCCCAGGCTGGCCTTGGATTCTCAGATACTCCTACATGAGCCTTCCAAATGCTGAGATTATAGGTGTGTGCCACCATGCCCTGCTGGAATGTTATAATTAACAAGTTTTAGGGGCTGGGGAGATAGCTCCATAGAATAAATGCTTGCCTGGCAAGTACAAGGGCCTGAGTTCAATCCCCAGTTCTGGAAAAGAAAAAAAAAAAAAAGTTTTCTCAGTGAAAATATTATGTAACATCCACGACACAGTACTGAAAAAATTACTTAAAACTAGAGAAATGCAAATAAAAACAAAGAACAATTTTTTGACTATTGGTTTGATAAAAACTAGCAAGATTTACAAACAATATACTTCTAAACAGAAAGATGGAGATACACAGAGCCAGTTGTGAGAATCTAGATCCAGTTTTTCAGGACAATTTGACTTGATCAGGCAACTCTTCCATTTCATAGCACCTTCCAGAAGTTATCCTTCAGAAATGGATAGATTATAAAGCTGTCATAGAAGACATTCACTGAACTGTTATGTTGGAATAGTTGTTTCCAAAGATGAAAAGTTGGCAATAATAACTACTGACACATCTATACCATAAGAGCAATTCTCAGTTGTTAAATGAGAATTTGCTTGAATATGAAAAGGTTACATAGAAAGCTGAATCTGGATTTCACAATTAAAACAGAATTTAAATGAGTCTGTCCCCTACTTCCCTCCCTCCTACAGCCTTTTTGAGACAGGGTCTTGCCATGTAGGCCAGGCTGACCTTGAATTCACTATGTAGACTAGACTGACCTGCCTCAGCCTCTGTCTGTTTTTTTGTTTTGTTTTGTTTTGTTGAGAAAGGGCCTCAAAGAATGCCTAGGTTGGTCTCAAACTTGTGACTCTCCTTCCTTAGTCTCTTGAGCAGCTACAGTTGTATGTGACACCATGTTCAGCAGTTCTTATACATTTACTTTCTCAAAATTTCAATATATATCCATGTAGATAAATTTTGAACCTCTAATGAGTTACTGTCTACCTATACACCAGGATGCTGACATGGCTCAAAATACTTCCACATTCATTTTTGAAAACTGATTTATGAGCACTCTATAAGCTATGGCTAAATATCACGGTCATCATTCATCATGTCCATGGTTATCAAAACCAGGACTACCCAGCTTATACATCTGCTTCCATTTCCACACCTCCTCAGCATTCCTGCTTTGCCTAGGTATCTAACCCATCCAAAACACGGATGCTTGACCTTGAAAATACATTGCAGGTCCTGTGGTTAAGTCTTAACTTCAGCAGTGCTGCTGAAATTTAATTTTCCTGAGTGGCTACCAGGTGGATGTCTCTGTGAAAATACCACTTCCAGTTTTTGCCCTGACCCTGATATGGCCATCTTCCCTTTTCTAAAATTTTAACAGACCAGTATATAACTTCCCCTAAAGTGGCCCAGGTCAGCTGAGTATGGTAATGTGTGTCTGTGATGATCTTGGTTCTCTGGAAGGCTCAGTACTTTGGCAGGAGGATCACAAGCTGAAGCCCAGTATATGCAGTGTAGGGACTTAATACAACCCTGTTTCAAAATAAAACATTTAAAAAGGGGAGGGGATATAGATCAGTGTGAAGGTCCTGGTCAGAGTGCCTATAATTCTGTGCTGGGAAAGAGTCTAAGCTTGGCCAGCCCAGTAAGCCTCCCCCCCTCCCTTGCTCTGGAGAGTGCCTGACCCAGCAGCTGCACTGGGCCACACCTCTCTCACCCTGTGCTGTCCTCCCTGGGCTCCCTCACACTGCCAGGCAATCCCAACCCCAGATCTCCCCACAATCACCTCTGCCTGGAACTGGACTTCTGCACTGTCCAGAGACCCACCTCCATAGACATACTACTGCTGCAATGGCCTGACCTTCAAATCACAGATAATTCAACTTTTCACCCTGTCTCTCCTCGACTCTCTCCCTTCCAGTGACAAGACGCTAGCTTGCTGTGGTGTCTCCTCTCCACACCTGGCAACTACCACAATTTGAGTCACTGTGGTGAAAAACCAACCTTCCTAGACATTTAGAAGAAATGTTGGAAAGTGCTTTTTAACAAGAAACAGCACTACCCAACTGGTTTTGATGGGAAAATCATGTAAAGTTTTTATATTTATTTATTTATTTATTTATTTATTTATTTAGGCAAGCTTTGTTTTTATTATGGCTGGCTCAGCCTGCCCTGGGGGTGGGGCTGGTGCAACATGTAGTGCCGAGGATTGAACTGTGGTCCCTGCAACTGCCTAAGCTTTCCTAAGTAGATGCTTTAGACCACTGAACCATCTCACCAGCCCCATGTAAACTTTTTAAAAAGCTAAGCAATGGAGTTGATCCCACTCTGCAAGATTTAAAGTTCCTGTTTTTGGTACCAAGAATCAAATTCAAGACCTCATGTTTGTCAGGCAGGTGCCATACTGCATCCCTGGCCCCATGATTTAAGATTCTAGTGTTCTAACCCATGTACCAAACCACTTGTGTTTCCATAGTGCATGTATATGTGCATGTGCATGGGCATGTGTAGAGAAAAGGACAAAAGGATATTCTATGAAGTTTGCTTCGGTGATTCTTTTTTTTTTTTTTTTTTTTTTTTTTTTGTCTTTTTGAGACAGGGTCTCGCTATGCAGTTGAGGCTGGCCTTGATCTCACTTTTGTAGCCCAGGCTGGTCTCGAACTCGCATTAATCCTCTTGCCTCAGTCTCCCGAGTGCTGGGATTACAGGCGTGCACCACCACACCCGGCTCTTTTTTTTTAATTGTACTTGTTTTACTTTACATTTTTGTGGCCAGCTCAGCCCACCCTGAGAGTGGGGATGGCAAGGCATGTGGTGCCGAGGATCAAACTGCAGTCTCTAGGCTTGCCTAGGCTTGCCTAAGCTTGCCTCAGCAGGCACTTTAGAATGCTGAGCTACCTCACCAGCTCAGTGATTCTAAGACAAATTATAAGTCTTAAACTCTAGGGGGAAAAGGACTACAAACAAAAATTTTTTATTGAAACTTAAAATGTCTGTATAAAACAGCAAATAAACAAACACAAGGAATAAATGAGCAAGATTTTTTTTTTTTACATCTTAAATGAACAAAAAAGGATTAGGTCCAAAATATGTAAAGAGGTTTTCAATTCAATAAAAAGTAAACAACCTCCTCAAAAACTACACAGAAGACAAACAGGCCTTTCCCAGAGAAGGTAAGCTGGATGACCACAACAAGGACTGTGGGACCTGGCTGCTATGAACGAAATGCCAAGGAACACTGACTGGTGACATCTGTGAGAAGTTCTACAAACTAGTGCTCCAGGCCTCCAACCAGAGCTGTGTTAGTGACAGGGCAAGATGCACCCTGCAAAGGAGATTATGCCAAGATCTTGAGATTAAGAGATCATTCCATATCAACTCAGCAAACTCAATGGAGTCATAAAGTGGGAGGAGGAGGGTGAGCAGGAGAGCACAGTGACTGTGTCAAGGTGACGTAGACATAAGCCAGGCATGCAGCAGTCTCAGGCTCCGACCAGGGCCTTCAGGAGATGCAGTGCAGGTCACCTGAGTCAGCCCAGGGAAGATTCTGGACTCGGCCCTCCAGAAAGGTAACTAAGTGGGCTGGGAGACAGTGAGTTCACAGTGTTCTGCTCCAGCAAAGGCAGGAATTACAGTGCTATTTTCCAGCAAAACATGTGACACTGAACTGGTGGAGCCAGAGACCAGTGGTTATGTATTTTGGAAATAAGACTTATGGCGTGGTGCTCTCCAGTTGGGATTATCTAGGAAGACAGCCACACATGAGTATGCACACACCACAGGGAGCAGCCCTAGGCACGCTCACACTGCCACGCAGAAGGGTGCATGAGAACAGATGGAAGTGGCACTGTTTGCACTGTAAAAATCAGAAAACAATAACCTGCCCATCATAGATCATATGTTTTGTTTTGCTATTTACATGATTGGATGTTACACAGAAGCAAAAGTATACAAACTACATAAAGATGTCTCAGTGAATCTGCGAAAATTAATGCTCAGTGGAAACAGCAAGCTGTAAATATACAACATGATATCATTTTCTAAAAAAGTACAGCTTCCAAACAAGCAAACAGTGCATGCCCTTGTTAATACACTGCGTAACAGAGCAACAGTTTTTTTAATTTCATTTTTCATGCACACTTACAGATAATATAAAGTGAGGGTTATCAAGCATAACATGCTGGGTCACTCCCAGGCACAGGGCAAGGAAGAAATGCAATGTGAGCTTTTATGGAGTTGATCATATGCTAGTTTTTAAGACACTGTCACACAGACATGACATTTTCAATTTATCCCTTTTTAAGTCCATGTTTTTCTGTAACATACCAAATTTTATTACTTATACACCTTGAAAATTTTCACCACATATATACATGGCTTGTACAGCACTGTACAGCCTTACTCTAGTCCAGGATCAAGGAAATCATTTGAGCTTATCTGGTAGCAAATTGCATATCATCCTCTGAGAGTTTTTTGTTTTGTTTTTCCTCAAGAATAAAGAAAAAACAAAAAAGGACATCCTTGCTTCATCTCAAACACCAAATGCGGGGCTGGGGAGATAGCTCCATGGCACAAGTGCCTGCGGGGCAAGTGCAAGGTCATGAGTTCGAACCCCGGTCCTGAAAAAAGAAAAAAAAAGCCGGGCGTGGTGGCTCACGCCTGTAATCCCAGCACTTGGGAGGCTGAGGCAGGAGGATTGGTGCAAGTTCGAGACCAGCCTGGGCTACAAAAGTGAGCTCAAGGTCAGCCTCAACTGCATAGCAAGACCCTGTCTCAAAAAGACAAAAAAAAAAAAAAACACCAAATGAGAAAATGGGTGTAATCAAAATGTTATAATCATGTATGAAGACTTTAAAATACTATAAAGATAAATTAGTAAGAAAGAACAGTTATTTCTAGAAACATTTTTCAAAGAGAGTCATGTCTTAGGCAGATACTCACTCCCATTTACCACATCTCTTTCTCAGCCTGTCAAATTATATCCTTTCTTCTGTTTTTGGTATTGTGAAACAGGGTCTTCTTATGTAATTCAGACTGGCCTCAAGCTCAAGGTGATTTGTCTTGCCTCAGCCTCCCAAGAGCTGGATTATGAGAATGCACCGTCATGCCCAAAGATAACTTTTATTTTGAAAGATGAATTCAAAAGCGTCATCCTCCCACCCAGGAAACTAGCCTCTGACCAAAATATAATTTTTACGTGGTAAAAGTGACTGCCAAGATTTATTTGGACATGCAAGCCCTTGTATAGTGCATTTCATCCTTATGAACCACAGGGCAGAGCACCTCATGCAACCATTAAAGCCTTCTTCCCTTAGGAAAGGTGGTTTAGAAATGCGAGGTGACTTGCCCTAATTGTTAGTAAGTAGCTAACCAGGGACTGAATTCATGTCTTCTGACAGCACTAGGTGCTCCTAGCCCTGTGTGCCTGTAGGTTCCATCCCCACACATCCACTCACACTAGGTCAGATGCTACTCCCACCTCCTGGATACCGCTGCAGCTCAGCAAACCTCCACTATGTCTGGGCCAGTAACCCGGTCTCCTCGATGTGACTTTTCAACCACGACCTTGTAGCAAAAGTGCTTTAGGATGTATGTAGGTTTCTCCCTCAAACAGGCAGCTCTACCATTGTAAGTTAAAAATCAGTGCTATGCAGGTCAGTGAGCTATGGCTTCTTACACTTGGCTGTTCCAGTGCTTTCAGTGTTTCTGACACTGCACATGCTAAGTCAGTGTGCAAGGGCTGGTGTGTGGGTACGAGGATGCACAGCACCAGGTGGGGAGTCTTCCTGCCCACTATGAACTTAACTTTTCCAAAAGACCCCTCTTGAATTTATTTTTAAATATGTATATATAATCCACTATGTACTCACTTCAGGGGAGTATGAGAAAGATTAGGAAATAAGAGGCCCTTAAAGGAACAGACTTTTCCACCACATTAAAGCTAAGGATGGCCAGGGCCAATGGCCAGCTCCTAATTCCACTATTCCACCACTGACCAACCCCATGGGTCCCATTTAACAAATGCCTCTGAGGGAGACTGAGAGGAGAAATGCTACTTCTTTTCAGCTGGCTGTTCTGTTTGTTTTGTAAACCCTTCTGAAATGCTAGCAATATTTTAAATATATCATCCTTTTAGTTTCCGAAAAAAATTACTCAAGTAAATAATTTGGGGAAGTATGAATCAGCTGAGTGCATTTTTGTTGTAAGTTTCATCCTCCCTCTTAGAACAAATAGTGTATAATAAAATACACAGTTGTCCAGAGACAAACCAGTGCTTCCCTCTGGCAGGGGGAATGGACTGTTTCAGGTTCATTTACTTTTTAAAAGGTCAGTAATAAAGTCTCATTATCCTGGGAAACAATTTTGAAAAAGGACTACCTTTTATTTTAGGACTAGAAAAATCAGGCAGCTTTTTACAATGAACAATCACATAGAGCTGGAACAAAGATAACAAGCTACACAACTGACCCCAGGTACAGTGTCTGCCACCATGGCTAGCATACAAAAGGTAAAATTGATATAACTACTTGATATATTTTAAATATAAAGGCTTTTGCTTAAACAGAAAACATGAGATGTAAGAAATAAATATGTCCAATTAGGGACATAAATTAAGTTTTGTTTTGTTATGTAATTCTTCCCTGAAGATTACTTTTTAGAGTTTTCTTTTTCTGAAATTACACAAAATAAAGACTTTCTGTGGTCACAACTAACTTACTTCAAGACTTGGATTGGGCCTCCACAGCACTCCTAGAACATACAGCAGAAGTCAATAAGCATATCAAGAGCTACACCAGCATTGACACTTGAAATGCAATAGTTTTCCTACTTATTTTATTGTTTATTGGTACAGTTTAGACATTCATAATGATCACAAGTCATAAGGAATTTGTACCTGTGCATGATATATCTTAACTCCTCTAAAACCTATTTATTAAATGATAAAATAATTATTCAGATTTTTTTTAAATGTTATTTCTCTATTTTAGTTTATACTTTTTTAAATACCATTTAACATCTTCTCAGATACACATTTACAAAATGGATTTCAGAAAACAACTCATTTAACTGCAAAGCCAGATTTCCCCCAAAAGGAGATTTTAACATGCAAATGGGGGAATACAGACACTCCTTGACTTATGACAGGGTTATGTTCTGAAAAACCTGTAAGTTGAAAATAACATAAATCAGCCGGGCATGGTGGCGCACACCTGTAATCCCAGCACTTGGGAGGCTGAGGCAGGAGGATCGGTGTGGTGTAAGTTCAAGACCAGCCTGGGCTATAAAAGTGAGCTCAAGGCCAGCTTGAACTGCATAGCGAGACCCTGCCTCAAAAAGATTTAAAAAAAAAAAAAAAAAGAGAGAGAGAGAGAGAGAGAGAAAATATTGTAAATCAAAAGCTACCAACAACCAACATTGCTTCTTCCCAACAGGGCTCACTGCAAGGCCCAGCTGCCTGTGCTGTCACATCACCCCAGCCACGGCCCAGGACTGAAACCCCGATATGTGGGTTGTGCCACATATCGGAAGTACAGGGGAGTGAGCAAGACACAAAGTAGAAGTACACTGAAACTCAAGGCTCTGCTTTAGGAAAGAACACCACGAGCCAATGAAGAACGGAGCACAACGGAAGACAATATTTGAGACATCTAAAACTCCCATCAACTAGAATTTAGAATTTATAAAGAACTCCCAAATCCATAGGGGAAAAAAAAAAAAAAAAAAACACTGCAACTCCAGTGAGAAAAAGGCAAAAGATATAATACAATAAGGGGTGCTTTAATTGAATAGGTAGTCAGAAAAATGAATGTCAAAATGTAGGGGTGCTCCAAGTACCTGTGCACAGGAACTGTGTACATCACTGTTGGGAAAACAGACTGCTGAGGATACCAGGGTGCCTCCTGCATTGCTCAGAGCTCTGCTCTACTCTGCTCTGTTCTCCTCTACATCCCAGGGAGGCTCTCCCAGTGGGAGGGGCCAAGAGCTGACTCACAGGGGAGTCCAGGACCCCTAACTGAGAGAATGCACAGCTGAAATCATGAGTCCCTCCTAACTCTGCATCTCATGTCCACTACAGAAGCATCTTAATAACACTGTGAGGGCCAAAACAACTCAGAGCTGGGTGAAACAAACATAGAACACCATTGTTTGGGAACTATAATGCTTGCTCACAGAACATTTTGTCAGAACATATACTAATAAAAAGACCCTAACCACTGTGAAATGCATAGGTGCCCTTCATTAAATTAATAGCTTTTCAAATGTGTTACTTATTTTAATATACTTGTGAGTTTAAACTTACTCCAAATCAGTTTTATATAACAATATGCTTACATTAGACTTCCAAAATTATATACTTAATTAAACCAATTCATTTCTTAAACTGGCTTCACCTAGTCCATATTTAAATCAGATACATGTAGGTGTTTTTGTATAAAGTAATTTTCATCTGTTTCTCAACAGCCTTCTTATTCTTAGCTCTGACACTGAATTTTCTTAAATAAATACTATTTATGTGCTCAACAAGTAATAAGAAAAAAACACTTTATAAAACTACATAGACAACAGTTCCCTTTTTCTTTTTTCTTTTTTTAAGTGTTTGTGACTGTTATGGTGACACAAACAGAAAAAATTCCAGGTAGACTTCTGTGCTCTCTGGGGAAGAAGGAATGATTCTCCCAGTGAACCACAGCAATAAGCAAATCTAACAGTTCTCCAGGGAACCAGCAGCTGCCCCAAGATCTCAAGGAGAGCTCAGCCCACTTTCCTCAGCTTAGAAAGATTTCTAGGATGGGAGAGTAAAAGAGAGGAAATAAAGTTGAGTTTCTTTAACATCAAAACAAATTGTGCAACTTTTAATGATAAAATACATTTGATCTTCCAGTCAGACAAGGCTGCCCACAATCTCTCATAACAAACATGTCACTAGGGGCAAACCAAGGTGCCATGCAGTGTTTAGTCACTGTCTCAGTTATGTCTTACTCATTGCTGGGACAAATATTGGACACTCAAAATGAAGGAAGGAAAGGTTTACTTAGCTCCCAGTTTGTGGAGGTTTCAGCCTATATTCAGCGGGCCCAAGCCTGAGTGGAACAGAGCAGAGAGCATCCAGTTCATGGCGGCAGAACAGCAACAAAATGGTGACAGAGGCAGCCAATCAATCAGGGCAGCAGAGCAATAGCATGAGTTTGTGTCTTTGTCTCTCTTTATATTACATTCGGGCTCTCCACCTCAGCCTATCCACTTTAGGCCACACCCATAATCTCAGAAGTACTCAGACCGATAACCCCATCAGTACTAAAACACATAATCCTAGTGAATCATGAGTCTCAAACTCTAGAAGTCCCCACCCTATGATTGCATGAGGCTTTGGGGGGACAACTAGACATAAACCATAACAGTCACCTACACTGGTCTTCAATGAAAAGCAAAAGCCAGCAACCCGTTCCTTCTGTGACTATGTAGTGAGAACTAAGGTTTAGAGCAATGGTATTTCCACCATAGTGCTACGATCACAAGGAAGCCACAAAATGTGAGCCACTCATGCTTGTCAGATCCTCAGTATCCAGTGCTCAATGTCAACAGCTACCAACACCAGTGGAGTTTAGCACTTAGCAGAAATGGCCAGAAATCAGACCTCATGGCAGTTAGAGTCTGCAGACAGTAAAGGCTACGCTCCTAACAGCGCCACAGAAAGGCTGGGGAAAGGTGCTTCAAGGGAACCGCATCTAGCTCCAGGGAAGAAAACTCAGGGTTCCAGAGGTGTCAGGAAGGACCAAGGACGTTTTTACAAAATGTCCGCAGCTGAAAACAAATGAAATTCTCTGGCTTATCTTTGGACCACTTGAGCCTGGACTTTGTGGGCTGTTCTGCACCTATGTTAATTATTTACATGCAGACTTTTCCTCCCACCAATTTGAAGGAGTCTCTCCAAATGGAAAACACAAACTACTTAAGCCCTGAATCATTTCAAGAGTCTAAAGGGACACAATCAGCAATTAGTAGCCATGGCTGGGAGTTAACCGCTAAGGAACTCTTGTTTCCTGCCCCTGCGTCACTTCTTATGTAAGAAATACTGACTTTGCATTCAGGACCACCTACATTGCTGGGTATTTTCAATAGAATGTATTCATTTCTTTCCTCCTACAAAATGGTACAACGCTGGCTTGTAAAAATGAAGACTGTACCTCAAAAAGGTCTAACACTAGTTAAAATTTGAGTTTAGGACACCAAACTAGGAGTCTAGTGCTGACATCTACATGACTTTTTCAGTTTTTGAGCAGGTTTATACAATCTCTATTTTAGTAGTGCAACAGGTACAAAGAAAAAAGACCAACTACTGCTCACTTGTTTTTACAAACATCCATCATAGGTGGAACAAAATTTGCCAGTGTTATAGATAAGTGTCTATTCATGCTGGCATATTATCATTTTAATAGCTTGGGATAAAACCTACAATGTCTCACAAAACATAAAACAATGTACAAGTTACTAAGTAAAGCTAACAGACATATAGCAGAAGCCTAAAGTGTTTCCTCACTTCTAGGTTATAGCTCCAGTACAGTTTTCTGTTTAAAAGTAATGAAAACTTGAGATAATAAAATGAAGCATGAGTGACTGCATATGGAAGCCAGTTGTACCTCTAAAACTATAAGTTGAGGAAAATAAATAAATAAAAAACAGGCAGACAGCCATTTTTATAGCACATGTAACAATAAGATGTTAAAATTCATCTTTGAGAGTTATATTTAAAAAAAAAAAGGATGTACTCATTTCCCTGGGATGAGCAAGGACAGAGGAGGGTCTTCAGGGCTAAAAGCAACACCCAGCCCTCAACACTACAAAACACAGTAACCAGCACTGTACATCTGCAAGTCCTCTCTCCAACCTTTGACTTCTGAGTTAAGCATGCTTACAGGTGCTTTTATTAAATGGGTGCCAACTCTGTGTGCATAAAATAAAAACATAAACTCCATGGCTATTTTCTTTTTTAGCTTTTCCTAACAAAGACAACACTATCTGCTCATCCTTAAAATATTCAGACAGATTTTCAAGTATTTTTGTCTCCAAGAAGTTAAAAAAAAAAAAAAAACTATGTTTATTTCGTGTATCTTCCACCAAGGGTATAACCAGAGTGGCAACAAGAAATATGACACTTAAGTAATACCTTGGCCAGAATTCTTACTGTGATATCTCCAGATACATCTGACATACGAGGGAAATCTTACAGACATACTTACTTTTCTGTTCTGAGAGTATTCTGTTCTCTTTGGTCCAAACCTTACTTACCCTTCCACCTTGCTTCAGTCCCAAATATGGAATATTCAGGATGTTAAGGAAACAATTTCCTTGACAAATATGTCAAAGGAAACAACAAATAAGACGATATTACTAGCAATTAAACTTGACAATATATTATGTAATTTAACAAAGTCTAAGCAATCCCTTAACTTAAAAAATGATACTCTTAGAGGAAAAATGTCATTCCAACAGGAATTATTAAACTGGATGTGGTGATATAAGCTTGTAATCCTAACATTCTGAGAGGTCAAGGCAGGAGGATGCAAGTTTGAGCCAAGGGCAAGCAACTTAGCAAAACTCTGTCTCTAGATTATGATAGAGACATGAACATATAAACAGACAGGCTGGGGATGCAGCTCACTACAGAGGCTCTGGGCTCAACTCACAGTACAGAGGTGGGGGTGCGACCCTATTAATATTATTCTTCTATGATTATTTTAGTTTTAAAAAGCAAAAGAACTCCCTACTTCCCTTGATTACTCACTGTAAATGTAAGGAGAAAGTATTTTGCTGTCTCTTGCTGTTTCTCTTCTGCGGCTTGGTCCTGCTCATATCATCCCATTCCAGGCTGCAGAAGCTGAGAACCAGATGTTCAGAAACTCTGGAGAGCTGGGTATCAAAGGCCAAGTGCTGGAAAGCAGGCGAGGGGCAACCAGCCACGTGGGTCAGACATCTGTCAGCGCTACTGCCCTCAGTCCTCATGTGTACCTCAGCAGCTTTCCTTGTACTGGATTTCACAGGGTCTCCTTCTCCTCCCCTTTTATAATTGATTTTCATTTTCCCCCAAACACTTGTCCTTAAAATTACTTACATTTAACTTTAAAGAGATGATTCACTACAGACTGAAATTAAAAATATTTTTTCACCAAAATATTCTCTATGGGAAATGTGTCCCTAGGTCCATCCCTGTTTGGCCCAATATGCATACTCTGCTACTTTAAAGCCAGTATCTCCAGTCTTTGTCAGATTCCCAAAAGGAAGTTTTCATTCCCTGCTGTGAATATTTCACTTGAAGCTTATCCATGCGTTCCTCATAAAACACAAATGTGTGTAACATAAATACTAAAATGTCCACAGTATTCTGTCCTGGAAAAAATATACCGTATGCATTCATTCTACAGATTCAGAGATACTTTACAGTTAACTACTGCATACAAACAACAGAGGAAAAAATGAATTATAGCAGTCCTCTTTACCAAAGGAGAAATGAGGACAGGTTGTTATAGCTTCTGTGCAAGCAACATGGCCTAAAACAGAAAAACTGTTTAAATGGTCTCAGTAAGCCATGAGATTCCTTAACAAAGTGGTCACCTAGCAAGAGTAGGAAGTGGTCATGAACAGGCTCTGGAGTTAGGTCAGGGAGAAATGGGTTTTACTTTGCTCATGCACCCACTATCTGCATGACCTTGGGAAAAACAAAACTATTGCAGGCCACATTTTCCTTAACCCATGAAAGATGGGGACTATGGCACTGCGTATGGTGAATCACATAAAGGACTGTCAGCATACTGGACATGGGCTGTGACTACCAAGACCTTGGTTACATAGGCCAGAAGGCAAAGCAGCAGGGATTCCACAGACTCCCATCCAAATGGGTTCTCGCTAGAACCTAGGTTCAGCCAGTCTCAGTGCTGAAAGGCAGAAGGAACAGAGATCACACTGTCCAACAACAAACCCGCTTTTCAGCTACAGCATCTGGCAGAGGCCCCAGCATCCATGGCAGGTAGGTCAGAGGTCTTTGATTGCCACATACTTGGATCATGGCTGGAGATCAAGCAGCAGGAGAAGCAGCTTCAGGAAAGGACAGAGTAAGTGTCCTGGGGCAAGGATGGACAAGCTTTCTGTTAAGGGCCAGATAATCAATACTCTGCCATATCATTTCTGCTCCAACTGCTCCACACAACCACTAGAGTGGTTGAAGCCACACACAGCAAGACAAAAGAAGGTCGGCTGTGTCCAGAGAGCCCTATTCAGACACTAGAACTTGACTTGCATTTACTGTTTAGGTAACACAAAACATTATTCTCTTTTTAACTTTTCAAATATTTAAAAATGTACAAACTATTTGTAGTTCATGGGTCACACAGAAGCAGGGATAGTCAAGATTTTGCCTTTGATGCTCCAGGGGTCAGCCCTGGACACCTGAAAACTACACGGCTTCCTTCACAGCTCTGTGTGTAGCAATGGCAGATGCTTTTAAAAGTTAAACCAGGAGCCTAAAATCTGTTTCTACTGGCCTCTGTAACCCTGTAAGCCACACACACTTCCTGTACTGAGTGCCCTCTTGGTTACACTTGCCAGAACTGATTGCATTCCTACAACCCAATCTTGATTATTCACAGTGCTCCATACATAGAATTTTTGGCAGCAAGGCAGACAGCTCAGTGGCATAAGTACTTGCCTGGTATGCACAAGGTCCTGTGTTCGATCCCCAGTACCACAAAAAAAAAAAAAAAAAAAAAAAAAGAAAGAAAGCAACAAAAATTCTCACCTTGGCAATTATATTTTAGATATATCCTATAAATATTTACTTGTAAGTTAATTTTAAGTACTTTTATTTTTTTTTTAATTTTATTTATTTTTTTCTTGTTTCAGAATCTTTGTTTATTCAATCATTTTTATGGCTGGCTAAGCCTGCCCCGAGGGCAGGGCTGGCGCAGCATGTGGTGCCGGGGATTGAACCGCGGTCCCTGAAGCCACCCAAGCTTTTCCAAGCAGGCGCTTTAGACCACTGAGCCATCCCGCCAGGCCCAATTTTAAGTACTTTTAAAGACATGAGTTTAAAATTAAATACAACAGATGGTTGAAGTCTAAGAGTTTAAAAATAGTTTAGTTTTATTTTGGTTTTGGCACATGAATCACTTGATCTTCAAGATTTTTAAAGTAGAAAACTTTGCTAAAAATAAGAAAATGTATGATTAATAATGTGATTATAGGGCCGGCAAGATGCCTCAACAGACTAAATGCCTGCATTGACAAACAAGGATCAGGGTTCTATCCTCAAGTCTCACATGCTGTGCCAGCCCTGCTCCCTATAATCCCAGTACTGGGGAAGCTGAAAATAGGAAGATCACTATGAGTCTGAGCTGTGTAGTGAGACCCTGTACCAAATACATAAACAAAAAATAATGTGAGTATATTTAGTATGAACCATAAAAACATAGTTATAAATAAAAAAGGAAAATTCTGCCCACCTCCTTTCAGTGACCAGAAAACCTGCCCCAGAGTACAAATCAAGAGAGCAGAAAATACATGACCTATAGATCCTGTTAGGCCTTATATCTAGATGTCCCCCCAAAGCCTTCTGAGCCCATAAGCAGGCTTCTTAGGAGTGACTGAATTGTGGATGTGTGACGCTGGATCACCCCACTGCTGTAGTACTGCTCTGTGTGTGGTTGAACAGATTCACTGAAGAGGGAAGACCTAGACTTATAGCCTGGATAGAATAAAAAGGTTAAGAAGGAGGTGCTTTCACTGCTTCCTGCCTATCATGCTGTGAACTGTTTCTCTGCTGCGATACCCCTCTGCCACACTCTCCCTTGGAGGCAACCAGATTGTGGACTGAAACCTTTACACATTGTAAGCTGACATAATCCTTTCCACCTTTAATTTATGGGAGTCAGGTACTTTGTCCCAGTACTTAGAACTAAGACAGATTCTTTTGTCTGTGGAGTCTCTACCTCTTTTGCTTTCAGCAGGGTGTTAGTTCATCTCTAATGTCTTGCCAGCACTACAGCATCTCAGAAGGGACCTCACCTCGGAACACCACAGCCATTCCTCTCTGGAGACCAGAAAGCCTGAGGGGAGCAGCCCTGCCACTCAGGATATGGCAGCAGCACTCTTTCCTGGAAGCACACAGAAAAGCAAAAGCAACTGGGAATAGGAAAGAATTGTCCAAACTAATTTAGAAATATGGTTATTCACATATTTATTGCTTATCACTCCTAAAGTAAGTCAGAATACTCTCACCTTTAATATTACATGTTGATAGTTACTCTCTTTTCTCTGAAATGAGAGTTATAAAGCATGACACTGTAAGCATTTCAGTTCTGAGTAAGTTGCCACATCACACTCTTAAGTGTATCCATGGGATCTAAATACAGCATCAGCCACCATCCTCCAAAGGATGTTTTTGTAAGCTCCTTTAGCAATCAGGAAATTCAACTTAAGTGAATCAAACTTCAGGCACAAATCTTCAAAAGAGAATGGATATTTTTAAAACAATAGTATTCTTGTGTAAAAAAACTAGTAATCACCCTTCAATTTCAAATACTCAATGTCCAAAGGTTTTATCTCACAATATGATTACTTTTTGTTATTTCACATGAATTGGGATCCCAGTCAAAAATGCTTATGGATGCTGGCTGGTAATGTCTTGTAAGGCTCTCTCCATGGACAATTGTACCTGGTGTAGGAGCTCTGTGTATTTGATGGAAAACACGTATGCATGTTCACTTATTTGCTTAGTAACTTATGTAACAAACATTTATTAAGGTAGCTACTATGTAACAGACATTATTTTAGTTTTTATACACACAGGGAAGGACAAGAGCCCACCTATAGTCTAGTGAAGGAGAAAAGAATTATAGAAATCCACATATTCCTTGTGGTAATATGGCTGTAAAAACCTAAATTCAGGGGCCCGGCGGGATGGCTCAGTGGTCTAAAGCGCCTGCCTGCTTGGGAAAGCTTGGGCGGCTTCAGGGAGTGCGGTTTGATCCCCAGCACCACATGCTGTGCCAGCCCTCCCCTCGGGACAGGCTGAGCCTGCCATAAAAATGAGTGAATAAACAAACAAAGGTTCTGAAACAAGAAAAAAAATAAATAAATAAAATAAAAAATTCTTAAAAAAAACAAAACAAACAAACAAAAAAACTAAATTCAGGAAGTAGGATGTTCCAGGGCTGCTATTTCAGTTTGTATAGTGAAGCAATGTTTCTCAGAGTCCACTAAAGAAGAGAAACCTTAATCAATGCTTTAGACTATCTTGGGCAGTGATGGCAACCCTTTCAGTGATACAAACAGCCCACACCATAGGCTTGCCGCCACTGGTCTAGGGTGAGAAGTCTGTGCTGAAGGATGGGCAAGGCTGAAAGCTCTTGCTCAGCACAGCTGAAGAACTGCAGTGAGAAGAGGAAGGAAGTGTCCAGCTGCCTGCTGTGTGAGTATGAGTCAGTGTTTACTTCCCTTGAGCTACCTCACATTCATCCACAGATGCAGAGATGACACCAAGCTCCACCTCCTCTATGGTCACTTCCTCCCACTGCTTTTTGCAAATATATACATATATCCACACATAGACAACAGAAAGGTACACCTGTCTCTTCCCACACCCACCTCACTGCCACTGGCACGCCCTACAATGGCACCTTCCATGAGTGAGTTCCGCACCACATTTACGATCTGTCAATGAGCACACACTCCCTCAATTCACTGTGAAGTCCACATGTTTACAGTTCTTGCAGTCTAACACCTGGAACTATATTTTCTTCTCATTTAGTAACAATGAAACAATTTTCCCAACATTTCTTTATTCTATCATTTCTGTCCAGTTAGCATTAGGAAGAAGAGTGAAGTATAAATTCTTTCCCTCCTTTTTTCTAAATGGAATCCCTTCCCTTATCTGTTACAGACTGTGCTAGCATAGGTAAAGCTACACAAGAACAGAGACTCATCTCCTCAATCTATAGAGTTTCTATCTGAAAATTTGGGAATTTCTAGACCACTAGGCTGCACAGACTATTTTTTTTTTAATTCTAGCATAGAATCAACTGGAATCATACATTAACATATCCTATTTATAAGGATTATAAAATTGGAAACTAAAGTAAATGTTCACCAAAATTTTTATATTCAGACTAGGAAATAATGTCAATATTCAAATGAAAATGTAATGAAGAGGCCAGGAATGTAGCTCAGCAACACAGCGCTGCCTAGCAAGCACGAGGCCCTGAATTGGATTTCCAGTACCAAAACTAAAGGAAGAAAAGAAAATGCAGTGCAGAGAAAATAGGCTAAAAACACTGAACACAGGCAATAAAACA
Organism: Myocastor coypus; assembly: GCA_004027025.1. NCBI lineage: Eukaryota > Metazoa > Chordata > Mammalia > Rodentia > Myocastoridae > Myocastor > Myocastor coypus. The sequence goes on from PVJA010021184.1 coordinate 23,080, forward strand.
CATGTTAAATCATTACTTTCAAGAATGTAACCTCTGGTTATTTTCATAAAAACTTCTGTTGTCTCCTGCTTTAAGTAGTATTTTAATTGTCTCTCATACTTATCATAAAAGTGATTTGCATGAAAATCTGAAGGTAGTGAATCATCTAATGTTACTTTTAAAATGTCAGTTCTTTTTAAATAGGTGAGTTTTTTTTCCCTTAGTCTCCAAGGGAGACAAGTAACTTAAACTTCTTTATAAATATAAAATTTAGTTCTAAATTATCAAAAACACTGATTTAGTGGGTTCAAATAATTATAAAGCTAGAATATAAAAATTTGTTCATGTTAGCTTTTATTTTCTTAGATGTCAGTAATAAAAAAAAGTAAATCACATTGTCCTGTGGGACCCATAATTAAGATAAAAGATATCACAAGCAATGTGTCAAGTGCTGTAATGACTAATAAAGTATCAGTAAATGCTATGGAAACAGGAAAAAGGCAGTAACCTATGGTGACTCTCAGGCTAAGTCTTTGGACAGAAGTACAAGGAGCTAACAATGCAGAACTGACTTCATGCCAACCAGCTGTGTACACAAAACATGCTGTAGATCCTCGAGCACTCTACAGAGCTGAAACCCAAGGTAAACTCGGGAGAAGAGAGTCTAGGGACAGGAAGCAAGTAGAAATGCCAGACAGTGAGGCTAGCTATGAGCTCCTGCTAAGTGGGTGAGGAAGATGTGGGGAGAATGTTTACAACCTACGCCTCAGTGCCAAGGTGAAGGGGGAGACAGCAGTGTAAGAATACAGTGCCATGATGCAGTGCAGACAGTCGGGACTGGCTCTCCAGGAATCACAGGAAGCAGGAGGAGGATTCCGAATTCCAGCATGTCTACCTGTAGCACTATCAGTCCACTAAGTTGGAAATCAAGTGTCCTAAGAAACAGGGTAAAAGATAAAAGAGACAAACTTGGCCATGATAAAAAAACAGGTTATGAGAAAATATAAAACAAAGTAGTAACCCAGGTCTTGGGTTTAAGGAAGAAAAACAGATGTATATACTTAACAACACATCCAAAACAAGTCAACAGAGAACTTCACCTTGGATGAGAATGTTTTCATTTTGATTTTCCGTTCTTTTCTCTCCCGCACCCCATGAGTTTTTGTCCAGGTTGGCCTTGAACTCCTTCTTAACCCAGGCTGACTTTGAGTTCTCAGCAGCACTCTTCCTGCCCAGCCTCTCAGTCGCACCATGTCCAGTGCTCTACCTTCTAAATAAATCTCTTTTTCTTTCTAATGTAGAGAATTAACACTGGGCCCATACTGAGCTATCTCTCCACCTTCTTTTCTATGGGGCTTTAAAGAAGCACTATAAGCATGTATACTAAAAATGAAAAACTGCACCAGCGCTCCAGTTCCCAATGTTAATTATTAATTAGAAACATTACTAATTTCTTGAATATCTATGCAAACAAGTTAGATGTATACAAGCAGAGATGTACATATAACTCACATCATTCTTTAAAAATCTTATTACAAAATAATTTAAGAAGATACATTTTATATTTTCTAAATATGACATTTTAGGCTCTAATTCGGAATATAGTGCTCCATGCAGATAGTTCAGATCCACTAATGATCCAATACATAAGGGATCTACAACCCCATTAGATGCAGAAATAAATGGGCATTTTAAATCAGATCCCTCTCCATTTCAGTAAGAATCCTTATGGCTGGAGATCCACATTTATAAGAGGTGGCCCAGTTGATGTGAAGATGTATGCAATGCTGAGAGCCAGTGCCACAGAAATTTAAGATTGTGTTTTATGAGCTCCCTCACAACCTATTTATCCTGGTAGTAAATAATGTTCAAGTATGGGACTGCATTTTGAAACTTTGGCCAAGGTAGTTAACTGTCCAAATGTCCCACGCAAGGTGACACTGGCGATTTCACAATGTGGCACTCACAGGTACTCACCATAATCATGTGCACAAGCCTAATGGCCCCAACAAGCCTATGTTGGACACTGCACTATGGGACAAACAGATTTAAACAGTTTTAAATCTCCCTGAACTGCAAAGAAGGTACATGGTGAAAGAACACCCACACTGTAATAAAATTCAACTAACCTGCAAGAAATGATAGTGCTTGATCACAAAAAAGAAAAATCCAAAGTAGGGTGAACAAATTAAACTCCCTTTTAAAGGGATTCTAATTCCCAGAGTATTAGAGCACTTAAGTCTATATCACAACATGGCAGCTCAACATGACAGCTATGTGGATATGGAAACTTACAATGAAATTGATTTAGAACAGAGTAAGTGAAAAATTTAGTTCCTCAATTGCATGAGGCACATTTCAAGTGTGGTTGGTAATTGCTATGATGGGCAGAACCAGCCAGATCATTTTTCCATTGCTGCTAAAAGTTACACTGGACATTGTTGGCTTGGAAGTAGTGAATCATCATATTAAACTTGTGCCTATATATGATTGGATTTTTGTTTGATATTCAAAAGAAATTACATTCAATTGCTAAACCAATGTTTCAGTTGCTTGTGCCCAAGCCAACAGAAAGTAGAGAAAAGCTTGTTTTCCAAATAGTTATCTCTTAAGAAATGAAAAAAGCATAGTATATTAATATCTGCACTTTCTACCAGTGGACATAAATTCTTCCAACCATCACATCAAGATAAGAAGGATAGGGGCCGGGGAGATAGCTCAGGGGCACAAGTGCCTACCTGGCAAGTACAAGGTTCTGAGTTTGATCCCCAGTTCTGAAAAAAAAAAAAAAAAAGACAAGCAGGACAACAGTTAGTAGTACAAATGTTCTTTCCACTCCCTCGCTGATGTCATGGTCCTACAATTTTATGGCTTTTTCATACAAGAAACAAAAATTCACAGCTAGATATAGTTCCTTTACTTCATTCATCAACTCCAACTTCAGTAGCTACTCACATATGCAGGGGTTTTGAATTCCTTTTAACCTAAACCTACTTCTATGTCAAAAGGAATCACAACAAAACTTCGTAGCCCACAGACAAGCAAGCAGCAGCCTCCAAGTTCCTCAGAATGCTAAGAACTTGTGGCTACACCTTAACACCTACCCTCCACCAGGTGCTGTCAGGAAATGAAGACATGATTTAATAGATGTGCTCTACTGTGGATTCACATTCCAGGTCTGACTACTATACTGGAAAGGTTTGCGTTCTGTACCTGAAACTTCGGTTCAGCACATACAACAAATGCTCTGGCTGCTTTCCTGATGAGAAGAGAAGCTATCAGGCAAGGGCTGGCCTCTGCTTGCCAAACAGTGCTTATTGCTGCATCCTCAGACCAGGTCAGAAAGCTGAGTCTTCACATGGTGGAAGATAGAAAAGGCAAGACGCAGAATGCTGAGTGGAGCTTCCTTGTCTGTGCCTTCCTCCTCTTGGAGGGACCACATGGCTTTATCATCTCTACCTGTCGTCACAATGTCTGCAGGCCTCAATACCTGAAGTGTGCAGGAGACATACTTAAGCCACAGTAAACTCAAAGACAAGAACGTCAAGGAGACAACTTGCAAAAACCCGGGGCAAAGGATCTGAGTTGGCTAAGTAAGATACGATCGGATCAGAAGGTGTGGTCTAGCCAGTCTGACTAAATAGTGTAGTCCTCAAAGTTCCCAGCTTTTGTTTTTTTTTAGGATTTAAAAATGAAATTGTCTGATGAAATCATAAACTGCTAAAATCAACCCAAGCCACAAAGAACAAAAAGGCATTTTAGAAAAAATAATTATTTTCTATTAAGTGGAATCAAATAAAATTGTTGTTTTTGTTAGATTTGGAAAGTTTAGCACCATCAGTAATTTTTATGATTGAGGCAGGAAGATAGTCTCAAGTTTAGGCCATCCTGGGCCACACAGGAAATTCAAGGCTTGATTAGACTACATAGCAAGACCCTGTCTTTAAAAAATTTAAATCTAAAAGTATGATTTTAAAAAAATTGAAACCAAGATCTCTGTACATATGATCTTAATAAATGGTGAGCGCACATGCATGGTGCGTGTGTTTTGCTGAGTACCAAGCATGTATACTACACAAGAGCTCTGTTACCATTACAACCCCACCCACAGCCAGTGTTTAACTCAATTTAATGTATCAGTTATTATCTTAGTCTATCTCAAAAGAATTTGTGAATACAGCATTTTTTATAAGGAACACTAGGAGACATTAAAAATGAGGGTAATGTACTATAAAAGAAAGGCTTTCCAAAAGCACAAAGGAAAAGCTAGGGACTATCTTAACTTATACCAGAATAGCAGACATTATTTTAAAATGAGTAACAAGTCACTTTGTCTACATTTTTAGACTCAAAAATAGGTCTTATCCCTGTAATCCCAACACTTAAAAGGTTAGGCAGGAAGGCCACCATGAGTTTGAGGCCAGTCTGGCCATACTGTGAGTTCAAGGCCTCTCCAGAATACATAATCATAGACACTGTATCAAAAGGGAAAACAAAACTAGGTCTTCCCTATCTTTCACTATGCACTAAATAAAAATCAAAATGGACAAAAGATCAAAAATAAATAGAAACACCTAATCTGCTGAAAGACAGAAAAGGTTAAAACTCTGAAAGACACAATGTAGGCAAAAAGTCTATGAGGGAAACCCTAATCACACAGAAATGTTACAAAGAATCAACAACAATTGGGATCAATAAAATTATAAAGCTTCTGCACAGCAAAAGAAACCACCAAAAGAGTGGGAAAAAATTTAAACAGCTACTCCTCAAAGGACTAAATACCTAGAATATACATAGAACTCAAAAAATTGGACTTTCCAAACTTAAAAGACTAAGTCAAAACATGGGTATGTAAAGTGAATACACACTTCTCAGATGAACAAGTACAAATGGCAAATGAATACATGAAAAAATGTTCAACCTCACTGGTCATTTGAGAGATTCAAACTGAAACAATGCTGAGATTCTACTTCCAGAAAAAATGGTCACCATCAAGAAATCAGCTAATAGGAGGTGGGGAGATAGCTCCATGGCACAAGGTCATGACTTCCAACCCCAGTCCTGCAAGCAAACAAACAAACAAAAAAAAAGTCAGCTAATAACAAATGCTGATGAGGTATTGAGAAAAGTGAACCATGCTCCACTGCTGGAGGGAATTTAGACTGGTCGACCACAGCGGACACTGGCAGGGAGATTCCTCTCAACACTGGAACTAGAAGTTCCATTTTACCCCGTTGTTTCTCTCTTAGGTACCTTTCCAAGAGTTAAAAGCATCACAGCACAGAGATCCATGCACACCCATGTTTATAGCAGCACAATTTATAATAACTAAATCTTAGACATGGCCCATATGCCCATCAAAAAGATGAATGGATAAAGATGCAGTATTTATATACAGTGGACTACTCTGTCATAAAGGATAAACTGGAGTCATCTGCAGGAAAGTGGGTGCACCTTGAGACCATACTCTTTAGTGAAATAAATTGGATACATGTGTTTAAACATCACACTGTTTCTCTTATGTGAGAAACCCAAAGGTAAATAGGGAGCAAACTGGGGGCTACTTAGTGGGAAGCAGGAAGGACATGTTCAGAGGGGAAGGGAAACAAAGAAGGAGGGGCAGGTAAGGGAAAAGATCAAAAGGAAAGCAATGCAAGGAAAGCTTGGGTAAATGAGGAGATAAAGACAGCTAAAGGGAGGGGAGGGGAATGAGAAAGAATTAAGTTATATTGTGTAAGGTACAAATTCCCTATGACAAATATATACTAATAAAAAAAATAAAGTTAAAAAATTTGGTCTCATAAAAATACAAGTCCTCATTCATTTAATTAACATGCACTACAAGTCAGATTGCACAACTGTAATGGTGTAAACATAGAGAAAAGTAATTCTTTAGAGTCCATCCACAGTGGTGGTGAAGCAGAAGAAAACAATGTTGTTTATATGCACTGCTGCTCATATTTTAAATGGTAAACTGTTCCAACTTAAATACAATACTAACAGATATTTCTAACTTTCATGTATCTGGTGACCAACACTGCATTGTTATTTATACCACATAAGTTCCCAGTACTAATCCTTCCAAGAACCCAGGTAAGTGCTACTGTTAGATGTGGATGATGCCTTCAGAATGGAATTCATGCTGAAGCTTAACTGCTCCAGTGACTGTGCACAAGTGGTACTTTTGGAACAGCTCCAACCACTGGATGATCAGAGCCCTTCTCTGGGAGTATAATGTTAAAGGAGAGGAAGCAAACTGCCTGGCATTGCAGTGTAGTTCAGAGACCCTGGCTACCCTAGCTACCCTGGCTGCCCTGGCTGGATACCAGGGCCATGCAATTCTACTGTTTACAAATTAGCAGAGACAGCAACAGAAAGGAACTGAAACAGGAGAGGAGTCAGGTAGCTTAGTAGTGGCAGAGCACATGTCAGGCTGCCTAGTTCCAACAGGTGTGGTTTAGGTCACTGTGTGACACACATAATTCTGTGATGTCTCTGTGTCACAATTCATGCTTTAACCCATTGTGTCACTGGTCAGCTGCAGCTTTATAGGCATGACCTCAAATGTGGTTAAATTTTTAATAACAATCTGGACTATCAATGCAGAGGACTGATTTACAATGAGTTATATTCTCAGGCATCATAATAAAAAGTCAGATGTGCTCAGCCATTGGCAGGCATTCACTTAGGCTATCTGTGGAGTAACAAACCACAAACTGGGATATCATCTGCTACTTGAGGGCCAGCAAGATAGCTCACAGACTAAAGTGCCTGCTAAGGCAAGCTTAGGCAGCTCAGGGACCATGGTTTGATCCCTGTACCATGTGCTGTGCAAGCCCTGCCTGCAGGGCAGGGTTCGGGTGTAGTGGTCCACACCTGTAATCCCAGCACTGGGGAGGCTGAAAACAGGCAGATCACCATGAGTCTGAGCTGCATAGTGCGGCCCTGCAACAACCAAATACATTAAAAAAGAAAAGAAACAATCTTAAAGCATATCTCCCAAAGGGAAGAACAAAAACTATACACTGGCTGTGAACCTATGATAACCTTGAGACAGAAAGACACAAATGGAGAGGCTCCAGCAACAAAAGTATCAAAAAGAAATTTCAAGTACAGAACATACAGGAGAAAGCTCAGTGGTGACTACTATAGCATACAAATGTTTCACACCAGATTTGATCACTCTGTATCCTTCTTGGGTGGAGGAACTACAGTTTATGAGGCAAAGCAGCCTACTGCACATCATGTAAGGAAGTCTGGAACACAGAGGTGCTCATTTGTGTTATCTGGGGCTGCCATGGGCTGCAACTAGAGCTAAGCAGGTCTGGTCAAGCCCTGCTGGCCTGTGAAGCCAGCTGCACTGACCATGTAGCCCAGCTATGCTCTGAGTATGTTCCTCCCCCAGGGGTGTGTGCTGGAATCCTCACCACCAGGTGCTGGTCTTGGGGCCAGGGGTGATTAGGTCTCACAGAGCAGTCTCCAGGAATGGAACTGAGTCTCTTGTGAAGGAAGCCTAAGAATGCTCTGCCTCTGCACCCAGGGTAGAGTGACAGCACAGCCATTGCCAGGAAACACACCCTGCTCGACTCCAGTCTGTCCTGCCTCACCCCCAGACCTTCCAAAACCAAAAATCACGGGAAGACAAGTCATATCTACAAGCCAATGAGTCTTGACATTTTCATCAGAGCAGCTCAAATGGCCACAACTGGCCTTGTACATAAAAGTGTGCTCACCGCCATGCCTCACTAACAAGAGCAACAAAAGCACAAATGGAAGAGTTAGCCACAATATCATCTTGAAGCACTTACCATCATTTTGCATAAGCATAAATTGACTCAAGTCTTTTGCCAGCTACACGCTTGCACCTACCTAAAGGACTACTTAATTATTTCATCAAACCTAGGATATGGCCCACCAAGAGACTTCATTATTTTTACCAGGCTATAATCTCAGAACTCAGGGAGGCTCAGGCAGGAGGCCTGCCACATTCAAACCCAGCCAGATTACTGACCTGGCAACACCCCATACCAAAATAAAAAACAAGGTGAAGGGTGAGGGTCCTGAGTTCAATCCCCAGTACCACAAATCAATAAACAATAAACAGGAGCTAGGAATATAGCTCAGCAGCACAAGTACCTGTCTAGCAAGTGCAAGGTCCTGAGTTCAATTTCCAGTACAAAAAAAAAAAAAAAAAAAAAAAAAAAAAAAAAAAAGCAAGAAACAAAAACCTTCATTATTTTCTGTATCACAAGTTAAGAAATGCCAATTTTAAAATGATAGGAGTTTCAAACCTACACTAAAAGATTCACTCTAGTTTCAAAAGTCTTATTTTTTTTAATGTATTTAGCACAAGGTCTACAAGGTTTCACTACATAGATTGGACTTGTAGTGATCCTTCTGTTTTCGGCCTTCCAAGTGCTGAGATTACAGGCACACATCATCATGACCAGTCTCAATCTCTATCTCAGCATACCCCTGGGACAGGGCCAGCAGAGCATGTAGTACTGGGAATTGAACCCTGCTCCCTGTACTCTGCCTAAGCAGGCACCTTAATCCACTGAGCTATGTGGCTGGCCCTCAAAATTATTAAAATATGTTTTTAGGGAAGTGTATCCTACACCTGACCATATGGCATATGGGGATATAAACTCAGATAATAGGAAAATGGGTCAGCTACTCTCATGAAACACAAGACACAGACACTGATGCCTTCCTGTGGGACCTGCTGCTCCCCTCATGTGCAGACACCTCTTTCTCCCTTGCTAACAACCCATGGACATGACCACCCAAGAATGGGTGGCAGTAATGGGGGACAGGGGGCCACAGCCCAGGGGCACCATGTTTCAAGCTGATTTTACCCTAGGAGGAAATCTGAGATGAGAAGTTAAAATCTCAAATGGCAAAGGGTAACCCTGTCAGCCCCTGCTTGCCCAGTGATCCCCCCAAAATAGGGCAGCAGTGTCCCATCTCTCCTGTCTCCTTAGGTACTTGCCTTCTCAAGCTACAGCCCACTGTTTATCTTTGCTCCCATCTCAATAAAAGCTTTGTCTGTAAATCCATGCTGTTGCTTCGTTTTTAATTTGCAGTATCAACAAAACAAGTTCCCACAAGCATCCCACAGCTAAGAGTGTGGAGGACAACCTGGGTGACTCTCCTTGAAGGCAGTTCAACTGTCTTCATTTTGGTTGCACCTGGCCCTATTTCCCTGTACTGATATGCACAAAGCCTGCTAGGGCTTTTCCTTATCCCTTAATTGGCTGTAAGCAATATAGTATCTGTCCAGCACAGGTGCTGACAATGGTAGTCTTTGAAGACACAGGCAGTGTTTCCCCAACTCCTATTCTTCCCTTGTGTGAGCTGGGACAAGGTAGGATGAAGAGCCAATGCTCCACACTGTCAGCTGGAGTGGAACCTCAAGATAGGGGCTATGACTTCCTGGGGCTTAACAGATTACACAATAGGGCTGAAGCATGAACCCCACAACATTAAATACTTTCTCAACTGTGACTGGCTTTACTCCCTCTTTGCAGCGTCCCTTAGATGATCCACATTCCTGGCTTTCCCAAACTTTTGGGGTTTCCACTGAATTGGGCTTCTCATTCACAGCTTTACATACTGCCCTCTCAGGGGCACACTGCCTAGCCTCCCAGGAGCTTCTGAAATCTACGTTGAAGCCTTCTTAACCTCAGAACGCCTGCATTCTGAATGCACCTCAAATCAACACCACATGGATGACGCCTAGGTTTGCTGCCAGTTGGAGCAGTAGCTAGGCTTCCTTCTCTCTTGGCTATAGAGTTGAGTGCCTTGATTGCTGAGCATTCTGGCCCTGATTCCCAAGAATAAAATTTCTCTATGACAATCCCATTCTGGAACCTGGTGTGGCCACCATCGCCATTTTAGAATATGGGGCTCTGCAGCTTTCTCCTCATGCCAAAGTCCCTCAATCTTAAGGGTCTGAGGCTACAAGGGTAGAGACCTGCCATGTCCTATGATGCCCTCAGGCCATCCTTTGCATTCTCTTGTCCCTTCTCAGCAATGGAGATCCTCTCAGCTCTATCTTTACATTCCACAGCGTTATTGGAGCTTCCTTTCTGGCTAAACTCACATTTTAAATTATTCTGCTAGGCTCTTTGCTCTTCAGTCTCAACATAAATCTGACTAAAAGCCACCAATAAAAGCCATGCCACTGCCTCAGTATTTGGCTGCTTTCAGATTTCTTTTGAAAGATTAATCAGTCTGCCACACTTAATCTCAGTCTCAGGCAAAGTCTTTGGACCCAAACAAAATGCAGACAAACTTTCTGCCAGGTCAAAACACAAATCACCTGGAGTTAAACAACCAAACCAGTCCTTCTTCCCAGCAGAAAACTCCCCAGCCTGCTCTTACAGGAAGAATTTCTATCAATATTCTGGTCTTTTAAGCTCTGACCAGAACTATTTTCCCATACAGAACAGGTGAAGCTGTTCTAGCACTTCTCTTGTAGGCAACATCTCTGAAATCTTTCCTATCACTTTCCATAAGCCATTCCCAAAATCTTGCAATCCACATGGTCAAGTAGTTGAGCAATGATCCCACCCCTCAGATGACAAATTGTGTCTTAGTTACTCTTCTCTCATTCCTGGGACAAATATGTGACACTCAAATGAAGGAAGGAAAGGTTTATTTAGCTCATAGTCTGTGGAGGTTTTGGTCTATACTCAGCAGGCTCCAAGGCAGGGTGGCACACGGCACAGAGCAAATGTTCACAGTGGTTGCAAAAAGCAAAAGAGTGAAAGAAGTGGCAGCAGCTCAGGCAGCCTGCTAGCCTCTCTCCCCCTCCTTACATTATAATGCAAATTACCTGGTGCAGCACCCACATCTACAATATTCAATCACAAACTCCAAAAGTGGCCCCATGACTGCCATGAGGCATTGAGGGGACAATTAGATACAAACCATAACAGCAGATTACTCTTTCTGTATATTCTTCTCTATAAAATGTAGAGTAATTTCACACCTCCTACCTAGCCTAGCTCACAGCACTCATGTACTTCCTGCCACTTACGCAGCCACTGGTCCCCAAATCCCACCCTTCTTCGTGAACTAATAAAACCTGGATTCAGTCTGGGGGGAGAAGTTTGTTACAATTAGCCATCACAGTGGCTGGACTTAGAGCCCCTTGGCTCCCTATAACTACAAACATGCTTTGCTGTCTTTACTCTTGCCATGGGTTGCACTGGAAGTGGTAGACTAGAATGAGCTCATCAGAATTCTAGTAACTTTTCTATGGGATTACAAACATAAGTTTCTTGGGCTAGGATGAGGACTGGGAAGGGCTCTTTATATTAAGAGCTGTGACACATCCACTAGGTAAGATTCCTCACTCTGTCCTTGGACAGGGGAAGGAGTACTTACTGCAACACCTTACTAATGTCAATCAGAAAAAGAGTATAGGAAAGGCCACACCAGGCACCACACATGCAGAATGACATGAGCTCCACTCTGCCATGGAGGCCACAGAGTGCACATTTACATCACAGACAAACTGTCTCAACGGAAAGCAAAGATGCTGCCATTTCTTTCTAACAACTTTTCGGAAGCACATCTGTTTTTGCTACCTTAGGAATATATTTGTTATGCTGAGATATTTACACAGAATGAAACTGACAGAAAACTAATATAATATACAATATATTTTTGCTTTGGTATTGGTAAAACATGCTTACATATCTCAAAGCAATGGAAATCCTAAAGGATATATAATTGAAACATAAAAATATATATTTTTGACAGCATATCATATATGAGGAGTGCTTCTATTTAGCAGGGCAAGAAGAAAAGAGGAAAGGGGTGAGGAAAAAAAAAAAACAGCAGCTCTCAGATGTAGATTCAAACTAAATCTTTTAGTTATATCTGCAGAGTATTAGTGTCCAATATTGTATTTGACAGCTAACAATGTAATATGCAACTGAGAATTCTACACTAATAATTATGAGGCTTTAATATATGAGTAGAAACAATTGTTACTGTATTTTAATACATTCTCCTACTCATTAGACTTCAAAAATACTTCAAAACAATCCTTTATCTTATTAGTTACATTAAACAACCTCCTTTTAAGTAACAGGTGATAAATGAAAAAAAGCAGGATAGAATATATGAACCTATATGGTAGTCTCCAGATACTCAAAAAAAAAAAAAATACATTACATATGTATATTTATGTGATCTGTCTCGAGTCACAAAAGAATAGGAGGATATAATCATTAAACATGATCCCTTTCAGGCTTTAGTGCTCGCTGACACTCACGTAAACAAAGTAAAAGCTAAAGGAGGTGGGAGAAAAAGAATAGTAAGTGTGTGGTAGCTGCAAACAGTGGCCTAGGCTCTTTAAATAAGTTAATTCATCTAATGTTTAAAGCAATTTCTCTAAAAAAGCTAAAGTCCCAGTCATGCAACTGGTTTACTGATTTGTTAAGCAAATGACCAGCTGAGTGGAAATTTAAATCCCTTTCTCATGCATACACTACTGTCAAAGTTTTTCAAATGAGAAAAATAAAGTATACATGTTTAACACACATGCTCAGGTAAATAAAACCAAGCTTTCTCTACTGTACTTTGTCATTTTTTGTTAAACACAGTATACAAGAACGTGGTCTGTGTATATAAGTTCTAACAATCAGAGTTCCTGGGTTGTCCTCTGTTTAAAAAGGTTCTCTATGACTCGTCCCGAAGGCTGACACTAACAACAGTTCTACAAAGTACTGTCTATGGTCTCAAATTTAATCCTGAGGGGATTTTACCCTGGAAGATACAAAAAAAAAAAAAAAAAAAAAAAAAAAAAAAAAAA
>PVJA010021185.1:0-35917 GCA_004027025.1 Myocastor coypus
AACTTTGAGAGTAAATTTTATACCTGCTTAATAGATAAATGACAACTGTTTTATCTAGTCATACTTCTGAAAGCTAAGCAATCGGTAACAACTATGCCACTGAAATTCAGATAATCAAGATTATCATTTCAGTGAACATTCCTATAAAAGAAAATATTGGCAATGTCTGAATATTTAAAGAGAGAGAGAGGGAAAGGGACAGGGAGAGGGAGAGGGAGAGAGAGAGAGAGAGGGAGAGGGAGAGGGAGAGAGAGAGAGTACGTGCGAGAGAGCGAAAGAGGGAGAGGGAGAGGGCGAGGGAGAGGGAGAGGGAGAGAGAAAGAGAGAGAGAGAGAGAGAGAGAGAAACAGAGAAAGAAAGAACATATCCTTGAGAACTTGTTTGGAGATTCTAGTAGGGAGTACAGCTACTCATATACCCTTGACCAGAGAAACCAGTCCTCCTCCATGGAGGAGAGGTGGGATAGTCATCCTCTTACACTTCTCATCCAGTTTCTGCAAGAATGTATATGGAGCAGTGAGGAAGGAAGGGGACACCAACCTAGCAAGCCAGATCAGCTAAATCAACCCTAGCAACTAATAGGGTGATAGATGTCTGAACCACATCACCCTCACATGTAACCCATATCCTTATATGGTTCACCTTAACAATAATGGTACTCTCCAGAGTGTAGCTAAATAATGAGGAATGTCCTCATGATGTTAATGGTCTTGGATCATACAGGTGTTGTCATCACAGCGACATACTATAAACTTTGGTTCCTGGCCAATCTCTTGTATAGCTTTGGATATTTGTCATATATGGTAATTCAATTTCCCCCATGCCACCGTATAACCAAGGACAATTGTTCTGTGACAACAACTATTAGAGTATACCTAATATATAACTCCCAATACACTTAGTAAACTGTTCCCTAATGCAGAATATGAAAGGGTAAAATCTTGCTTGTAATAAATGGTGAAGAGAATTTTTGAGAATAATGATTGTAAATACTCCTATCTTTAAGAACTACGGGATACTTTCACAGTTTATAATTAATGGCAACAAGATATAATTTTCTGGACTGAAGACTCCTACACATTTAAAACAATAGCATTAACAAACAAAAACAAAAAAAAAGAAGTATTTTAAATGTTCCCTTTCTCCTGCTTTTACTTCATATTCCTATTTAATAATCTTAAACATCAGATTCATTGAGTTTAGCCCTGAAATGATTTTAAAAGTTTTCTAACTGGAGTATAATCATTTTCTATTAAAAGCATTGTTCTGCCACTTCAGTCATCTTATTTACATAAATGCTAGTTAAGTACCGTAGAAATTCTAAAATATGTAATTAGAATGTAACAGATCACTTAATTCATTCTGTCAAACCAGGGACTACTTTAACTTCTGTTTCATATCCTTTACAAAGAAAGTCTATTTACTTTATTTTCTCTAACAGACAAAAAAATTAGTAGGATAAATTTACAATGTATTTCTCCAATCAAACTTTAAAATGATTCTGGTTAACCACAAATTGACTCAAGCAGTTAAGTATTTTTTTTCTGACTGTATTTTACTGAAATATGTCTGACAACATATAATAATGTCATACAGTAATTGAATTACTGTTCTAGTGAGTTACAAATTATTCCACTATTCTTCTTAGCCACTCACATATAAAAAGGTCACTGCAGTCCTAAAATACTGTTCAAATAAACTAGATACACTGCTGGCCTAAAGTAAAATATTTTGCAAATACTATACCCTTCCTATTTATGGTTAAAATGTAGCCATAAAAGCTTTTATTAAGTAACATATCATCAAACTGATTTCACAAAAACAAAAACAAGAATAATCTACCTCTACCAATTTTAAGTATCTGGATATTTGTGAAAATAAATGCAAAACATTTCTTTTGGTTTGTTTGTTTGTTTGTTTGTTGATACTAGAGATTGAATCCAAGGCTTTCATACTGAACTACAATCCCAGACTTTTTAAAAATTTTTGTTTAGACATAGGTTCTTCCTAAGTCACTAAGGTGCTCAGGCTGGGCTCCAACTTGGATCTTCTTGTCTCACACTCCCAAAGTACTGAAATTACAACCGTGTCACATTACCCAACTCAATTGCTTTTTTTTTTTTTTTTTTTTCAATTTCTTTTAAATATTCAGAAACATGTAATTTCTTTAATTATTTCCTAACTTAATTATAATACAGAAAAATTATAATAAGGATACATAAGGAATATTATGATCTTTAAAAATAAAACTCTAGCCATAATATAATAATCTTACATTTATAAAACACACACAAATACTGATCCGAATGAAGACAAAAAGTCTCATGGCAGTTCCTCAGGGACTTACTCAAAACTATTCTAATCAACAAACAATCATACAGTTCTTAAA
This sequence comes from Myocastor coypus, assembly GCA_004027025.1. Classification (NCBI taxonomy): domain Eukaryota; kingdom Metazoa; phylum Chordata; class Mammalia; order Rodentia; family Myocastoridae; genus Myocastor; species Myocastor coypus. The sequence continues at coordinate 2,390 of PVJA010021185.1, forward strand.
TTTACCACAGACAGACATATGGCTGGTTCTCATATCTCATTTTAGATCCCTTTAACCACTTAAAAAACATTTTTCTTTTTCACATTGATATTTTATTTGTAACAAAACACTACCTAGTCAGAGTCTCAAGTGGGAATCTTTAGAAATGGGATTTAAAAAACCATTTAAAATACTTACTGTCTTGTTTCGTAATCTAATTATGTCTGAGACAGAGCCAGCTCCACAGTACTCCATAACAATCCAAAGGTCTGTGTTCTTAAAGTAACTGCCATAGTACTTTACAACATATGGGCTAAAAAAAGCAGAGACAATTACATTTAGTTAACTCTCAAGAAACATTTTTTCTTAAGTGTTTTCAATATTTCATAATATTCCAATAAGTAAACAACTTCTATTGTACATTGAATTGTCTATATATCGAGAGTTCTCCAACTGTGTATAATTAGGCTTCAATTCATGGATGAAATTTAACAGGATTATAAACCAGAAGAGGCACAAATGTTTTGAGTGATTCCCCAAAAAAATAATGCTTTATTTTGGCAACAGACTTACTATTTAACATAAGGAACAAATGAAAATATTTTCCTTTAATGAGAACATTTTAAATATAAACCTTCTAAAGGATTTTGCATCCACTTAAACATTAATATTCAACTTTAAGTTATTAATATATAATGGTTACATAACCACTCAACTTTAAAATTATGGATACACACACTTCATATATAGACATATTTAGATATACATTATATATAGAGATACTATCAAAAAAAGAAAAAGTTAAAAGGAGATTGTCACATCAGAGCTCCCAACAGAGTCTAAACAACTTTAGCTAAGTCTTAAAATAAAAGGTAGAGTACACTGGATGGACTTAAGGCTCTCAAATAAATAGGTAGCTACTGGGTCAGAATTTAATTTTGTCTTATTCATAGTGTTCCTCATACCCAATTGCACATACTTGCTTCCAATTGACACAGTTTTCTCTTCCATGTTAATCTACGCTCAATACAGTTGGTAGGCTGCCTTTTTAAAGCAAGAAAAATAACCTGATCACATTGCTCCCCTGCTTTAAAAAAAGAAAACTCCAATGGCTCTCCATTATCCAAAGAAAAAGTCTAAGTTGCTTTAAATCACATTCAAAATCTTTCAAAGGCTACCTCTTTACCCATGTCTCTCATCACTTTCCATCTTATGTCATACATTTTCAAATATGGTCAACTTTTCCTAGGTGCTGGGAATGGAAATATTAGAAATTTAAATATGTTCACTTGAGCCAGGTATGGTAGTGCACATTAGTAATCTTAGCACTTGAGAGACTGAAGTGGTAGAATCCCTGAGAGGTCAAGGCCACCTTGGTCAACAAAGTGAGTTCAAGGGCAGCCTACACTGCATAATGAAACCCTGTCTCAAAAAGATGAAAAGAAGTTCACTTGTACCATTTCAGAAAAGCACTTGTTTAAAACAAATGAAACTAACATACAGACTCAGAACTTCAAAGCACAGGAAACACAAAAATACTTTTTATATACATGTCTTTGAGATATGAGTACTTTTTTCTAAAGAAATTTATTTATTTTTGTCTCTTTGAGTCAGGTCTAACTATACAGTTCAGGCTGACCTTCAGCTCACTTTGTAGCCCTAGCTGGGCTCAAACTTGCAACAATCCTCCTGCCTCAGCCTCCTGAGTACTGGGATCATAGGCATGTACCAACATACCCAGCTCAAGGTATGTGTACTTGTACAGAAACATTTAGTAGAAGTAGTGTTCTTTTATTTGCCTTTACATCAAAACCTGTGACCAGTTTAGCCTGTGTCCAGCCTAATACCTGCAAGTTCTGATGCAATAAATCTTCCCAAAGTTTTATAGGCAATTGAAATAGAGCCAAAGTTGAGTTTCAGCTCAAAAGACAGACTGCCTATCACTCAGGGAGGGAAGTGGGGCACTTTAAATATTACCTTTCTCATTTGGAATTTTGAAAGAAACAGTGAAATCAAGATTATGTTCACTGAGAAGCATATAAAAGTATCTTATCTTGCCATATACACCAAGAGATGTGTGATGATGTGGGTAGGATTGGCAATTTTTACAAAAATTAAGGAAATCATCCTTTAGAAGTGAGTCAAAAGCCAGGCATGGTGGTGCACACTTGTAATCCTAAACACTTGGGAAACTGAGGTAAGAGGAACACCGTAAGTTCAAGCCTATCTTGGAATACACAGTGAGTTTAAGGCCAGCCTGAACTATATAGCAAGATCCTACCAGGGGGAAAGAAAAAGTCAAGAAAACACAGGATCATTTGTAGCCCATATTAGTCTATAATCAAACAGATAAATCACATTTCAAAAACTTTACATTATAAAATATGGACTCAATAATTTAAATCTATATAAGCAAGTAGAACTAAACAGTCACATTAAGGACCCATACCTGAATATAATTTTTGTCATTTGACATACAGTCCTTTTTTTATGTTGAGTACACCATATTTCTTGTTTTTAACAGCATTTAGTTACATCATTTATAATGGCACTTTTTTTATAAAAGAAATTAAGACTGGTTAGTAACTTACTCTTTGGGCTTTCTTTTAAAATGGACAACAGGAAAAAAAATAAATTAAATAAAATGAACAATGGGAGAACTAGTTAGGAATTCACAAAGAATATTTCTACGTGATATACTGATCCTAAATCCAAAGGATAATACCACATGTCAATCTTGGAAAGTACAAATATGATTTTAAGCTACTGATTAACTTTTTAAAAAAAAAATTAAGTAAATACTAGAAATGTCTCTTGAAAGCTAACTGTAGATGGTATTCTCAGACCAATTTGCTGGGATGGAGCCTTATTTTATGTAATTATTGAATTTAGAGCTAAAAACCAAATGGTGTCACAAAAAAGTTGTAGTCATGGGCAGCATAATCAATTCTTCAAATGAGATAGCTTCCAAACTTCCATCATCCTGGTTCCTCTTTGCTTTCACTAACATACTGCTTTCTTAAGGAAGCAAAAAATATGTAAGTTCACCAAAAATTCTGAAAGTCAGTTTCTATAGCAGTTTGTATAGCCAGTAGCTCTGGCTTTTGGAATTGCAGTCACTTTCATCACAGATATTTATGTCATTCTGGGTCAAGGTATATAGTAAAACATGAAGAATAAGATTCCCAAGCACAGACTCTTGAGTTATGAAGTATCCAGATGAATGTGCATGATCATGCTGCAAAGCTGCCTTCTGCTGGGCTGCAATATGCTGCTCCTCAGCATGATCCTGGAAGTCCTTGTTCAGAGAGGCCCTGGAGAGTGCAATGCTAGCTCCTGGATGATTTGTTGAAGACTGGTTCTGCATAAGTGATTTTCTTTATTCTTTGTACAGCTCTGCTGAGATTGCAACTCTATTTTTGTTTTGAAAAGCTTGTCCTAAAGATTTTTCTGACATCTTGCTTGCTTCAACTGTGCTCAGCAGCAACTAATCAGACCTTTAACATTACCTAGGACATGAAGGGACCCTGGGATCTCACTGGGGGACCACGACTGTCCAGGCAACTGCCAACATGCATTCTTTCACTCTGCTTTGGCCAGGAATCAGACTAGATAGTTAGCACGTAGTAGTGAATGAGACACACAGTTTTAAACTTCATTTAGCTTGAAATATACCAGTATTAGAAGTAAATCTGGGCCGGCAAGATAGCTAAGCTGTCTAAAGCGCCTGCTTAGATAAGCTTAGGCAGCCACAGGGGCCATAGTTCGATCCCTGGGACCACATGCTGTGCCAGCCCCCACCCCCAGGGCAGGCTGAGCCAGCCATAACATATATACATACATACATACATACATACATACATAAAATTTTTAAAAAAGAAGTAAATCTAAGTAAATACAATTACTAACCACAGGAAGAACAAAAGAAGGTATGTTACCAGAAAAGTAGTTGCAACTTTATACCATGTTCACCTTTTTTTCAAGTTATATTGATCCTAGTTCATATGAAAGAGTAAAATATAATCATATTCCATAGTAGCTCCTGAGTTGGAAAGAACTGGAACATGTAAAAAATAAAAAATTCTGAAAATAGACATGAGTAGGTTTTAACAATAAAATGTTGTTCATCCATTAAATTGCTGTCAATTCCAAGCTCCAAAGATTTGGAAAAGAAGGAAATGCTTAAACCCTAGAGCTTACGTGTATATAGTGGGCTATGTATTGGTCAACATTTTCTATTATCAATACCCTTTTATACTACAAAGCACTGATTGTATCTATCAATTAACTACTAACTTTTATCTACCTTCCCCAGAAGAATAAAAGCTCCACAAAGATACATTCTAATCTTGCTCTCCACTTTCACCTCAGTACCCCTTCTCAATATGTACAAATTAAACAAACACTGAATAAATGAACAAACTAATCAAAACATTAAGAAGTGGACTCCAACTTAGACTTCCTCGAACTAAGATGTGAAGGTAGACTTGAAATTAGCCAGACAGAGCATCCACACATCAAGAACTTCCCATACAAAAGCTCTAAGAATGAATAAAGCAGTTGAAAAACTAAATGAGATGAGCATACCTAGCTTAAAATAAGTGAACAATAAAATACAGCATAATGGAATTAGAGAGGAAGGCAGACACCTGATCATGAAAGGGTTCAAAACCAATGTAACATGGCTGCTACAGGTATGAACCAAGAAAGTTAAAAGTTTCTTGAATCTATGCACGCAGGAGATTTTAATAAGCTCATCTTGAGGGACTGCTTCTCTTAAGGTTAGCTAATTCTTATTTAGCAAGCAAACTAGACTGAAGTATGCCTTTCATATCAAAACCAATCATTCTCAAGCCCATACACCCAATTTACACTCCAGAGATACTACGCCCTTGTCCTAGTTACCCCAGGGCCAGTATTAAGCAAGTAGTGACAACACCCAGGCCCAGAATCCATTGAAATTACTATATTTCAATTAGCCAATCTCTGCAAGTACTGCCTTAGCTTGTCTCACTTGTTCCTTCCCATAAAAGCCACAATAAAGGGTCTAGCCCAAATTCTCCCTTTGCTTGCTTCTGCCTCCTGATTGATCTAGTGCTTCCCCGTGTAGCCCCCAAAAGTATGCCATGCCCCTTTCCTTTGAAATCTGTTGAGTTTAATAATGTATCTGTATTATTTTTATTACATTATTTGAATTTTTCCATGCCACTTATCTCTTCATCTATTGATTTCATCATAATTGATAATAACAAAACATATCCTTTAAAAGAGAAATGTTGGTAGACTGGATCAGAATGAGTGTAGTAGAAACTGCAAAGAACAGTTTCGAGAGATGTTTCTAAGACACACTGCATATAAGTAGATAATGATACAGACTAGCAAGTTGAGAATCAGTAAAGCAACGTTTCTTCTGTGCTTTACCCACTGACCCACCTTTAATCACACATTGGATATACGTGAGATTTTAATGTCATCATTTTTTAACACTTTAACAAGACTTAGGAATTGCAACTCAGTCTTTTTCCAAAAACACTGATATTATGGATTCAAACTGACTCATTCATGCATCATTTTTTGATAATTTAATAAAAAAAAAAAGCATTCACTGAAGAGCAGCCAAGGCCTACAGAGGCAACACCGGCAGGTGCTAGAGAGAAAAAGCTTTACTAATGAGGAAATGCAGTTCAGGTGATAAGGAACCAATGAAAGCACTTACACATGGAAATAATACAATTGAATTAGCATTTAAAATTATCCTGTCAAGGACTGTCAGGGGCCAAAGTTAATATACTTCATTCTAGTCAACAAATTAGCTAACTGTACAACAATTTAGATGTTCTAACTTGTTTCTTCTTTTTCTTTTTTTGTCTTTGGAGATAAGGTCTCACTGTAAGACTGGCCTTGAACTCACTTTGTAACACAGGCTAGACTCAAACTCACAATGATCCTCCTGCCTCAGCCTCCTGGGGGCTGGGATTACAGGCATCGACCTCCAGGCCTGGCCTAATACCTGTTTCTGTGTGTGTGTGTGTGTGTGTGTGTGTGTGTGTGTGTGTGTGTGTGTGTGTGTGTGTGTGTGTGTATGCAGAGTCTCACTATGCAACTCTGACTCACTGTGACCCTCCTGTTTCCTGTCTTCCAAGTTGTGCGATTACAGGCAAGTGCCACCACACCCATACTCCATCACCCAGCTCAGTGTACCCACTTGCCTCAGAAAGCAGGTTAGCATGGCAGGGGGGACCAAGAATCAAACCCTGGCCCCTGTGCTTCTCTAAGCAAGCACTTAGTCTGCTGAGCTATACCACCGGCCCTCTATCACCTGTTTCTTATCAAACATTTGATTATTAAAATTTGAAAATAAAGAGTAAGAGTTCCATCTAAAACACTAGCTCTGTGATTTATATATATATATATATATATATATATATATATATATGAATTTAAAATGCTTAGTGATACATACAGTTTCAGTTAAAACACTAGCTCAGTGATTTTAAGCAATGCACAAATTTTTAATTCACCCATGCCTAAAAATCTTGACTAATCCACCACCTAGACTTGCATCAGAACCCAATTCCCTAGGTGGGTTAGAACTGCTAAATGGAGGAATGGCTATGCCTCTTAAAAATCCACTGGATGAAAGGACAAAGAAGACACAAGTGAAATTATAGACTATATCCAAAAACAGAAGCCTTGATAATAAGGGTGAAAATAGTGAGCCATGTTCTATGCTTTTATCCTGAGCATCCTCCCTCCATTTCAGTTTCCTGTCCCATTACTTCCTTAGCACTTTCAATGTTTTATCTTCCCCTCTTTCCCTTTCTTTATTTTTCCTTTTTTGACCTCCTTTCATATCATACCTTATGATCACATCCTTTTCACTCCTAACACTTCACAAGTTCCTCATATTCTTTATCCTGTCTTCTTCTATTATCATGATTCAAAATAAAGTAGAAAGAGAACAGTAAGAAAGAAAGAGGGAAAAAGTAAAACATCACAAACTCATATATTTGTACCTTTTGGTCTAGGGGTAAAAGGATCCTCAGTGGTACAACCACCTGCCTAGGATGCCCAGAATGTGTGAAGTCCTGAATTCAATATCCAGAACCTCAAAAGTGGAGAACAGGAGATAATTTTTCCTTTACATAACCACAACCCACATTACAAAGTACATGGACTAAGTTATTCAGTTTAAGCTTCTTACCAAAATTCAAATGTTCTATTCACAATAGCCAAGGTATAGAGCCAGCCCGGTATCCATCAAGAGCTGAATGGATAAGTAAATATAGCATAGGTACATAGTGGAGTACTATTGAGACATTAGAAAAGAAAGTTGTACCAGTTGTGGTAACACGGAATAACCTAGGGTACAGTATATTAAGTGAAATAAGACAGGAACATAAAGACAAAAACCACATGATCTCTTCAGATGTGGAGTCTTAAGGAGGTGATCTCACAGATCCAGATAACAGAATGGTGATTACCAGTGGGGAGAGAAGGGAGATGATGGTCAGAGAACACAAAGCTACAGCAGGAAAGGAAAGACAAATCCAAGATATGTATTGTACAACACGATGACTACAGTTAACAACATTAACAATACATTTTTTTTCCTTCTATACTGAGGACAGAACCTGAGGTACCCTATTACTAAGTTACATGCCCAGAGTCTTTTCATTTTTGAGAAAGGATCTTACTAAATTGCCCACATTGCTCTAAAATTCTCAATTTTCTTGCCTCACCTCTCAAATAGATGGGATTAATGATTGTGCCACTGTGCCTGGTTAAGAATAAATAATATATATGCTGACTTTTGCTCTTCTTTCTTAAAAAATTGTTAAGGCCACATAAATTACAGAGCATAATTAAAAACTAGCAATTATAGGGTAGGGAGATAGCTCAGTGGTCTAAGCTCCTGCCTAGGAGGTGCAAGGACCCAGATTCAATCCCCAATATCACATGTCACACCTGTCTTTGGGTGCTGTGTGCTGGCCCTAAAACTAGGCATGGTGATGCACACCTGTAATTCCAGCACTGGGGAAGCTGAGATAGGAGGATCACTAGGAGTTTGAGCTGCATAGCGAGACCCTATACCAAATAAGTAAATAAATAAACTAGCAATTGTTAAAAAATAAGTTTGAGGTGCTGCGGATATAACTCAGTGGTTTAAGTTCCTACCTAGCAAGTGCAAGGTCTTGGGTTTGAGCCCTAGTACCAAAAAAACAAACAAGCAAAAAATAAACAAATAAATAAATTTGAGTGTTCATTTGTACTGCAAAAATGGAGATTTTTTAAAATCTGAATTTCATTTAGTAAAACCATACACTGCTAAAGGTATACACATACATTTTTTTGAAACAAGGTTTTGCTATGCAGTTCAGGCAGGTGCTAAACTCACTTTGCAGTGTAGGATGGTCTCAAACTCAATGTTAACCCCTTGCCTCAGCCTCCCAAGTGCTGGGATTACAAGGGTGCACCACCACACCAGGCTTAAAGGTATATTTCTGAAAGTTTTTTTTTTCAAAGTTCTTTTATAAGCATGTGACAATGAAAATACTAATTGTTGTAGGTAGCTAAATTAGATAGAAATATAGGCAGTTAGGCAGGGCCAGGCCCTCAAGGACAGCATGGAAGACAAGGTGACTTTACAAGTAGAGACAGACACTGCTCTGCCATGGGCCAGATCTCAAAATAAGAGTAAACAAAAGCAACTAAATACTTCCTTAAGGGTGGGCATCAGGGATTGATATGCTAAATAAGTATCAATCACCTTGAAAGAGCCCAGAAAGAGTGGAGCCTGAGCCCAAACTCAGTAAGTGGTATTCTTGCCTGCTTGCTAGATGACTTGCTTTCCCATTGGATCCCGATTTTAATCAATTTTACCTGAGGAATGGTGTGTGTTATCTCATTGGCTCACCACAGTTTTTGTCCCACCTTATATCCACCTAAGTGAGTTCTCAAGTCTTCTCCACAACCTTAGACCTGCCTCACCACATGGCTTTCCTCTATAAACGTCCCTGGAAGAGATAGCTTCAGGGGACAACCTGCTTAGGACCCCCCTCCTATTCCTCTCTTGGACAGGAGCTTTCTTTCCCTCAACAAATGTTCTGCTCATTACCTTCGTTTGTTCTTAAAAATCATTCTTCAGTTTTAGAGAACACAAACTCGTCCCAGCTACTTTTCAGGTTGGGGATCATTTTTCTCCTATATCATTTTGGAGGTCATCCACCCGGGATCAGTTTTTTCTCCCTGTATCATAATGACTAATTTTCATTATATAATTTTTATATAATGAATATATTCATTATATAATTTTTATCAATATCCTACTATACTCTTATTAGCAATTCAACAACCTTACATGAATGATATAGTTTATAAAAACAATGATATAAGACAATGATATAATTTTATAAAAACAATGTGAATATTCTACGGAGCCTGAATTGTTTCCAACATAACTCTCAACCATAGCAAGTTAATTTTGGCTTGCCCAAAATCAGATAAACATACACATAAATTGATACAAATCGCCAAATTTCACCACTAACCCCACCAAATGGTGTTTCAAACGTTTTTCCCCTCAGAAAGGGTTCAAATGGAATTTGATCCAGAAACTTGAGCAAACAGAAGGGACAGGCACTAGCTGTTATAGAAGAAGCCAGGGAGTACTCAGTGACACTTCAAGCAGGCCAGCTGAAAATTATCTATTCCTACCACACGGCTCATCTTTCCTCTTTGCCTGGTGAATCTATTCATCCATTACAGCTCAGTATGATTATAACCTCCTTGGGGAAGCCTTCCTTAAAGCAGCAACAGTGGACAAATCTCCCTATTTTCCCCATCAGAGCTCTACCAGCCTGCCAGTTTTCCAAGCCTCTTCCACTTCCCTAGAAGCTTTTTCAGTATCTGAGATTCATTCACCTTGTTATCTCCTAAGTAGCATGTGAGGGTTTATCCTCAAGTTCTGGGACTCAAAACACATTTCCTGAATGAGTTAATAAGTGAGTATCATGGGGTCCTGATTCATAGCAATGTGTTTCTCTACATTTAGACAGGAAAGGTTCATTCTCTAGAGTACCAACATCGGAAAAAAAAGGCCTATGGCAATTGTAGTTCACTTTTATTAACACTACCTGGGTGGAAGCAATCACAAGTACTGCAGCCCTGCTCTTGTCCCCACTCCTAAGAATGCCTTGGGAATGCTTCACCCAGAAGTGTTGGCATCTTTCTTTTATGTTTATTAACACATTTTGCTAAACTTAATTATTACATTCCTTGTAGGGAGCTGGTGCATATACAGAACACATCTGAATCCTTTTTCCCTCCCCTTGCCTTCCTTCCTCCTTGAACATCTAATTCCCCTTCTCAATGTTAAAGGATCTAGGTCCTTATTTCATACTTTTACTCTGCTCTTCAAATTATTCACTTTTTCTCTTATAAGAAACCATATAGGGCCAGCCAGATAGCTCAGTGGACTAAAGTGTCTGCTTAGACAGAGCAAAGTGGCAGGGGTTCAATCCCTGGTGTGCCACACCGGCCCTGTCTCCAGGGCACAATGAGATGCCCATTGAGACTGGGCTGGTGACACATGCCTATAATCCTAGGACTTGCAAGGCTGAAAACAGGAGAATCACCACGAGTCCCATCCACCTAGTAAGACCCTGTAGACCCTGTACTAAACATATAAAAATATAAAATAAAAACGTAAAAATAAATACAAAAAAAGAAACTATACAGTAGCTATGTTGTGAGTCTGATTTATTTTCCTTAATATTATGGTCTCAAGGTACATCCATCTTCTTACAAATTACTCAAATTTATCATTCTGTTTGGCTAAGTAGTATTCCATTGTGTATATAACCACATTTTCTTTATTCTTTCATATGTTGATGGGACTATAAACTGTTTCCAAAATTTAGTTACTGAACTGTGGAGTATCTTTCATAGACACTACTTTCTTTAACATTGGAGTTAAGAGTGCAAACTCTCACCTCAACCACTAACAAGCTTCATAATCTTAGACAATTCACATAAAATCTCTTGGTTTCTTTGTACTTTTCCCCTTGAAGTATATTTTAAATATTCATTACCACCAAAAGACTGTTATTCAAATAAAATTTATTGGGATATATAAAAAAAGAAAATAACAGTAATGAAGTTTCTCATTTTGCTCAATACTTCACTGTTTTAAGACAAAACCTCTAAAAGCATCTCTTCATAACACAGCACAATTTTAAGGCACTAAAGATGTCACATACAAATGTCTAGCTTATCAATAACATTCTGTGACTTAAACATTCAACAAAAATTTATTAAATGTCAAGCTGGGCATGGTGGCGCATGCCTGTAATCCCAGCACTTGGGAAGCTGAGGCAGGAGGATCAGTGCGAGTTCGAGAACAGCCTGGGCTACAAAAGTGAGCTCAAGGCCAGCCTGAACTGCACAGTGAGACCCTGTCTCAAAAACACACACACACAAAAAAAAAATTTATTAAATGTCTACTCTGTACCAGCTGCTAGCTACTGTGCAATAAAGCAGATGGGCTCCCACAAGGACACCATCAGCACATGCTTAATATTCACCAAAACAAATTTTTATGAAAGATTAAAATATTCCCTCTGGTCTCACTCAGGGCAGAATGTGACTTATTTGCTAACTTTGAATATATTAAAAGATATTTAAATTCCAGCAATATATATCTCATTTTCTCTGACCAAAATTTTAGTTAGTATCTTGTGTGGAAACGTTTCTATTTTTACATTTTTCTGACTATACCCATTTTTTATATCCACATTTCAATAACATATTTACATTAATGTTATTAGTCATTAACAGCTAACATGTAAGGCTCACACTTGTCATTTCCTACTTTTACATGTTCCTAGCATCTTTTAGAATCATTTAAGTATCTAATATTTGAAAATTCACTTACAATTATGAATTTGAGAGTAAAATCTAAAAGGCAGGAATCATTTTTATAAACATTTGTTTCACCATTTATTTTACTCAACAAATATATGAAAAAAATCCAATATGCACATAACATTCTGCCTGAAGGGGAGCACAAGTTCTAAAATTGTATTAATATTTGATTTTCTTCCCTTTATATTCTTTACTTTTCTTTAAAACTTTAAAACATATGAGAATAATGACCTGAGTTCCCCAGAGGTTCTTCAACCTAAAGTATTCTCTTTATTCCTTATGATACTGTATCTACTCATTCTTTCAACCAGAAATAAAGAGTTAGCCTTTGAAGTGGGTTCCACGCAATAAAAATATGACTCCTTCACTCAAGGAATAAAGAGAAGAAAAAGAGATCAAAAGTATCAGAAAAAAGATTAACAATGAAGGCACCTGCTTAGGCAGAGTGCAGTGGCTGGGGTTCTATCCCCTGCATGTCATGTTAGCCCCGTCCCCGGGGCATGCTGGGACAGCAATGGAGACTGGATGTGGTGACCATGCCTGTAATGCCAGCACGTGGAAGGCTCAAAATAGAAGAATCACTAGGAGTCTGATCTGTATAGTGAGACTCTGTAGACCATGTACTAAATACATAATAATAATTTTAAAAACAACAAAGGTAATTCTCAATTTTGTTGTCGAAAAACTAAATAGAAAGCTAGAAATATAGCTCAGTGATGGTTCTCATTAAGTTACCAAATTAATACCAAAGTCTAGGAAACCTTTGCAAAATCATTAATTTGTGCAACAAGGAATTTACTAATTTTTTATTACTATTTGAACACCAATTTGTGCCAACTTTCTATAGAAAACATCTAACATAACCTAAATATTCCAAGTAAAAATGAACAGACCCAGTGAAGTTAGTCTAAAATTACCTAGTCACCATTAGCCAAAGAGCTTGAAACATATAGATGCTCTTTAATTTATAAAAGGTTTACATCCAAAACATCCTTGTAAGTTGAAAATACCATATAAAAGAAGCATTTTAACAGCTAACCTGCCAAATATCACAGCTAACTGACCCAATACAATATAGAGCATCAGTTGCTTACCCTTGTTATTATGTGGCTAACCAGGAGCTACAGCTCACTGTTGCTGTCCTGTACTTAAAAAGCATTGCTTCACACAGGCCTGGGGGCTCAAGCCTTTAACCTGAGCACTTGAGAGAACAGGTAGGAGGAATACTGCAAATTTAAGGTGGCTAATCAAAGGGCTACAGAGTAAGTTTAAGGCCAGCCTGGACTATATAGTGAGACTCAATCACTCCTACCCCTGCAAGAAAAGGACATTGCTCCATAGCTCAGAAAATTATATATTTATATATATATATATATATATATATATATATATATATATATATATGAGCATATATATAATTTTGTACAGTTTTACTGAATAAATAATAATTTTGTACCATTATAAAGTCAAAAAGTCCTAAATCAAATCTTCAATCATAAATCTGGGCCAATTTGTATAGAGACAAAATAGGTCATGGATTTGTGTTTCTAATAATTAAAAATAATCACATTTTATGTAAATAAAATTCATTCAATACCTGCTGTGTGCTAGGATCTAGAAACACCAAAAGAACTAAGATTCTGTTTTCTTCTTGAGAAGCTGGTAGCCTAGGTGGGAAGATAAACATATGCAAACAGTTCAGACCTGTCAAGTTACAGTACTGACTGATTCATGGGTTAATATGATGTGAAACAAGACAGAAAAGGTAATTTTGTAAAAAAAAAAAAAAAAAAAAATGGAGGGATGAGAGAGTAAAGAGATGGAGAAAAGTGACAAGTAGGTCACTGGTAATGTGCTGCTCTCACAACATTTGCAAAGAGCTATACATCCAAAAGAAAATTCCACAAAGCTATCCTCACCTTTCCTAAAGGATAGTTTCACTTTCAATGGGAAGTCAGAAAATTTATTTTATTATTTGTTAATAATAAAATTTATCAAAATGAGGATAAACAAAAAAAAAAAAACCTCTTCATACCTGTCACATTGTTGCATTATGGAAATTTCTTTGATGATTTCCTGAAGATCTGACTCAACTGGTACTTGTTTAATTGCAACAACTTGTCCAGATTCTTTGTGGATTGCTTTAAAGACACTTCCATAAGACCTAAAAAAAAGATTATTATTTTCCCATCAAATATATTAAAGTCTACTATGAATTTTTATCTGTAGAATTTTCTAACTTCTAAAACTATTTAAATGACAAAAAGGTTAGAAACAAGAGTTAAGTATCATATTGTTTCAATTACAAACTTAAAAGTCTTCAGGTTAATATGAGTTGCCACATTATGAAGGAAAGAGACATAGTTTGTTAACTCATCTGCAGCACTAAGAAGACATAAATAAATATTTGAAGAATGAAAGGTAGATTAAAAACAGCCAAAGTTTCAAATTAATAGAAACAGCTGATCTTAAAGTAATCACTAGAATATTAAAGTCCAGAGCACATAGAATAGCTGAAACTTTCCACTAAACCTCGTAACACCAAAAGTGGAAGAACACTGAAATAAATGTTCAGCCATCTGTTTCTCCCTGAGTTACAAAGCCAAGGTCTCCCCAAATGTTCCTTTCAATTTCTCCCTAAGAGAAAAACCATACAAAGATAAATATAAAGGAAACAGAATTTAATTCTTGCTCAAAAATTATCTCTGCTCCAACACTTGAAACTCTGTCAGTTAAATATTTGCATGTTTCAAAAAGCAAAAACACTAGGAAGTCATTTGTAACTGGCTATAAACTAGAAAGACTTGAAACTACTACCATTTATTAAATTTTAGTAAACAGCAAGTGTTAACATACATCAAATAAGCCGGGCGTGATGGCTCACACCTGTAATCCCAGCACTCGGGAGGCTGAGGCAGGAGGATCGGTGCGAGTTCGAGACCAGCTTGGGCTACAAAAGTGAGCTTAAGGCTAGCCTGAACTGCATAGCGAGACCCTGTCTCAAAAAGACAAAAAAAAAAAAAAAAAAAAAAAAAAAAAAAAAAAAAAACATACATCAAATATATCCCTCTCGATTGTGAGGAAAACTATCATCAATAAAAAAGTGGTAAAATGTACTTGAATACCAGTGGCCAACAAGTCCAGAAGTCAAATACTGACCACAACAATCACTGTCTTTTCTCTACATTATTTTTAAAGAGAAAGATAAGCAAGGAAAAAACATAGAAAGTAATTCCTAATATTCAGAATTTATATGCAGAATCACTTCCAAATTCACAATCATTTGCCAAAACGTAACAAATTAGTAGTGAAGTTTTACATCCACAAAGCGAATTCGATGGACTTTTATTACTTTGGTCTCTGTAAAGTAATTTAATTCAAACTGACACCCCAAATCACCTTTGGAGAAGATAAGGATATGTGCCATATATATCTTCCCTTAACACATAGGGATATGTTTGTTCCCTCAAAAGCTGACGCAGAATTCAAAGCTAGTTTATCTATTGTCAGTTAAGCAACACCAGCACTCCTTTCTGTGGACTCTTCCAACTATGCAAGAGAAGCTGGGAACTCCTTTTCCTGGTGTCACAGTCCTCTCCTGGTTCTCGTCTAGGCCCAAGAAGTCTAAACTTATAATCCTAAAAACATGTCATTTGAATTCAACCAAGTTAATTCCAACCTACCACTCCCAGAGCAACCCATGGAGATAACAAAGACACTAAAATATACATATACACTACTATATTGATATAGATATATAGATATATCTAGATATCTATATCTATCTATATATATATATATATATATATATATATATATATATATATATACACATACAATTGTTGGGGAGCCAAGGGGCCCTAAGTCCAGCCATGAAGATGGATTTCTGGAAGAAGAGAGTGACCCAGGGCTGCGCCCAGTTTTAGTCAGTAGAGAAGGGAAAGTGGCTTGAGAAAGAGAATTGTGGGAAGAAGGTGAGCACTGTGAGCTGAGCTAGGTAGGTGGGTGGCCTGCACTTATCTCCACCATGTGCAAAGAAGTGATTTGTACTAAGCTACTGAAATAGTATATAATGTTTCCGCGGTCTGGTGCTTCAGCTCTGATGTGTAATCTTTCAAGCCCCTGGAGTCATAGCCTCTATCTCGAGGCTCAATTCCAGCTGAAAGCATGGAGCACTGATTGGCTCTTCATCCTGTCTGGACCTGGCTCATATTGGAGAGCAGCAGGTGTGGGTTATCAGGAAAACCACTCATGCCATCTTCAAAAATTACCACCAGCACCTCAACGAGACTAATACTACTTAAGGCCAATTGAAAGGATAATGGGAAGTCCAGGTCAGCTCCGTACATTTCAATATAAGGAAATAGGGTGAGGCTCAGTCAAAATGGAAATAGTTGCTGTTCTTTCAAGGACTGCTCACGTGGTCCTCTGGAATCCCTTTCCCTAACTAGTTCCCAGTTAAGAACCTGTTAGTGAGAAGAATATGTATAAATATTAATAAAAAATTAAAGTGAAAACATTACTCTCCAGATGTATTTGTAACTAACATTGGTAGACATAAGATATTCAGTGGCTTCCTACTGAACTCCTAATAACCTTTACACTCCTACAAACTTAAATAGTTAATGAAAGCATGTTGATTCTTCAGCACTGCCACAGAGTATCAGAACTCCTGAGAAACTTGTGGCTCAGTGCCAAGGTCTGCAGTGTTGGCCTCTCCAGCTTCTGTCAACACCTTCTTATGATTTTTGCATCCCTGGCTTTTCCACAGTTCATTTGAGTTTGGTGATCAGAGTTTATAGAGCAGCATTTTCTCATCCTGACCATACCCTGCTACTATTATACTCATAACTTCAGTAGAAAAGATAGCTCAGACTGGATGTACAGCTCAGCAGCACAGTACCTGCTCAGTAAAGCACAAGGTCCTGAGTTAGGGTCCTGGAACCAAAAAGAAAAGAAAGAGAAGATAGCTCATACAGGGAAAGAAACAGCCCTAAAGAAGGAAATTTGGGTATACCATGCCACTCTGGAACCCCAGGTAAGCCAAAATTGGGCACACCTGTAATGTCAGAGCTGGGGAGGCTGAGGCATGAGGATTGCTATAAGCGCAAGCTGCAGAGTAAGATCCTGTACCAAACAAACAAACAACGTTTTTTACAAAAGAAGGAAATTTGGAATTAGCTCTTTCTTAGAATTGAAGACAATAAAGTGACAGCATATTAACAGTCTTGGAATATAATGGCAAAAGTTACTTCAATTATCACCCTTAGTTGCCTTGAAGCCTCAGCAAAGCTGACACATAGCTGTGTCAATGGACTACATGATAAAAAACAAAGTCCCAGAACTATATATAAAGGGCTACTGCATCTGCCTGCACTGAAAAGTTTATAAAACAAGCAATAACAAGATCAGAATTTAAGTGTCCTGACCAAAGCTATGAGAATCAAGAAAAATTGCTCAATGCCCCAAAAGAATTTAACTCCTATAGACACAGGGCTAAGATTTCTGAAAAGACAACTCAGTGTAACCTTGCTAGATGAGCTAAAATGCAAACTGATTTCACACAACACTACCAGGTCTGTCGTTCTAAAATTAAGACATTGAATTCAAAAGAGAGGTATCCAGGTAACTGGTACTGAACATCTAAGTATCTGAGTATCCTGGTTCCCTAAACACTATGAGGTCTCCTTTGGTAGCAAACACAGCCTAAGTCTCCTGTATGAGAAAACTGGCCTCACAACTCTGAAGTATTTATAATGACTTCACCTTAGAAAGTCACTTCAGAGAAGAACATATACCCTTCTCCAGATCACTTCACCACCAGCCTTCACTGCTTGCAGACCTTAATTATAGTCAAATCCCCAGACACGAAGAAGAGAAGTTAGACTTATACTTGGGTTATAAATCTAACCCAAGAGCACCTACTATTCACACAGAACAAGTTGTAAGACTTCTGCCAATTTTATCAGCAGATAAAAACATGCTAAAGAACACATGCTGTGGTTTGGATATAATTCAAGTGTGTCCCCACAGGTTCATGTGTTAAAGTTTCATCCTCAAGGGAACAATGGTAGAACCTTAAAGAAGTAGGGGTTAGTACAAGCTAAACAGATCACTGACAGTATTGTCCTCAGAAAGGATTAATGCTGGTCTCACACTGTGAATTAATTCTCCAAAGAGCAGACTGCTATAAAAGTGCAAGCCTGGCCCCTAAATCCTTCTCTGCTTTCCTGTCTTACCATGTGATCTCTGATCCCTGCCTGCATTCCTGCTGTTCTGGTACCTTACCCAACCATGTCTTGACCAGAAGACAAGTCAAAGGGGCCTATTAATCTTGGTCTTTGAGAGCCCAGAATAATAAGCTAAATACACCTTTTTTCCAGCCCCTAACCCCTCCAAACTGTTCTTCTTTACATATTATCCCATTTCAGATATTTTGTTAAAGCAATGGAAATTCTAGATACTTCATACAAACGGAATCATACGGACCCTCTGTATCTGGCTTCTTTTATTCAGCATAGTGCTTTGAAGGTCCAACCATACTATAACATCTACTAGGCCTTCATTCCTTTTTTATGATTGAAATGTTACTGTATACAGGCATAATATTTTGCTTATCCATTCATCAGCTGGTGGATGCTAGAGTTGTTTCTACAATCAACTATTCAATTACCTGTAAATACTGATATTACAAGCTAGTGCCTAATTAACAAATATAAAATCACCTTTCTATATTCTCTAAAATAACTGATGTATTTAAGTATTAACTTCAGGCCTCAGTTCACATAATTTCTATGTTATGGGGGAATACATTTCTACTGAATTTTTAAATTAACTGTAACTGGGGTGCACATAATAACACAGGGCCGCATATAGTAATCTTAACTCTTAGTATCATTTCCCTATCAATGGTTTCAGTATTTTTTTTATCCCAAATCAAATCATTCACATAAATATTGGGGGCAAGGACAGGGCTTCATAGTGTAGCTCAAGCTGGCTTTAAACCTCAAATCCGGGCTGGCCTTGAACTCATGATTTTCCTGACTATGCCTACCAAGTGTTGAGATTACACATGAGTGCCACAGGTACCCAGCTATTGTTTTGTTTTTGTTTGTGTTGTTTTCCTCTTCATTATATTAGAAGAATTTAAAACTTCACCTGATTAGCTTTGCTAATTCAATCAACAGGTGACCTCAGATTATGTTCTATAATTTCCACGTAATATAGGTATTCATTACTTTGTAATTATTTCTAATTTAGTAGACTATAATCAGAAAATGTAATGTATAAAATACTATTTTTAAAACTTGTCAATTCAAACCAGCAACCAGGCCTGGGGTGTAAGTGGGACCACCCTAAGTCCACCAGAAACGCATTCAACCCAACAACCAGGCCCAGCGTGTGAGTGGAACCACCCTGGGCATACAGGAAATTTTTTGACCCAGTCACAAGGCCCACACGTGAGTGGAACTTCATCTATCAGACAGGCCCAGCGTGGAAAACTGCCACAGAACTCCCTGAAGAGAACCTAGACAAAAGTCCTACCCAGCTGATCCAGGAGCAGAACATTTTGCCAGAGTGGTACAGCAGGTTCATATCCAAAGGATGTAGCAGGAAGAAGTGGAGCTCAGCAGCCAGACCTAAGCCATACTCACCTGAATGAGTTTCAATTTGGTACACCGGGACCTGGTACTAAGGTACGAACTCTACCAAAGCTCTACACCAAAGGTCAGGTGGCAGGGCTATATAAAATGACAAAGAGAAGGAGCAAACTGTGCTCTCAGGCCCCAAGACCACCCAAAACAAGTTCAGGAGACAATAGCATAGAAACAATTATAAATCACACACCTGAAATCTCTGAAATAATAGCTTCTGAGGAAAAGAAACAATTGCAGAAAGGTACAGAGGAAATAATTTCTGAAATAAAAAAGAAATGATAACTATAATGAAAGAAGTACTAAGTGCTTCTAAAGAAGACACTGATAAAAAAATTAGAGGAGAATGGAAAAATGATGCAATACTGGAATGAGAAATACAGGAAAGCAATAGAATGCATGAAGCAGAGTAAAAAAGATATATAAGAAATGAAAACCTGAATCACAAGCTGGCAAAATCATTTTAATGAAAGTGAAAATAGACTTTCAGAGCGGCTTAAAGACACCAATGCAGCTAGTGAAAAGGTACGAAAAAAGATCTCTTAAAAACAAGAAGGATTTAGGAAAAAATAATTCAACATCTGCAAGATGATGCAAAGATGAACAATATAAAACTTAACAGGCATCGATGAGCAAGGAGTCAATACAAATGATATAAAAAGAATATGAGCAAAACAGCAGAAAACTTCCCAAATATAGGGAAACAATCTGACATTCAGTAACTGAAGCATATAGAATCCCAAATAACATCAACTCAATTAAAACCACACCCAGACATATAATAATCAAGATTCCAGAAATTCAGCACAGGAACAATATACTAAAAGCCAACAGAGAATAGAAGCATATCACATTTAAAGGAAAACCCATCAGAATAAGGGCAGATTTCTCTTCACAAACCATCAAGTCAAGAAGAGCATAGAGCAAATTACTACAAGTATTGTAAGAAAATATGTTGTAACCCAGACTGATAATACCCTGCAAAACTCTCAGGTATAACAGAGAAGTGATATACTTCCATGACAGAGAACAACTAAAGAATTTCATAATGACAATGCCAACCCTACACAGTTTACTAAAAGATATTCTAGACAAGGAACAAAATGACCACAGCTCTATGAAGGAGAATGGAAAGAATCCACCAAATAGGGCAAATAATTAGACATAGGAGAAAAAGTGATATACAAAAGCAGTCTTTCAACTCTTCTTTCGTATACAGCAGAATATGTCTGACTGCATATTCTCCAAATGGACTTCTCCTGCACCCTATGGGTCATGATTCTGTCTGGGTCTACAGGGTAGATATCAAGGAAATAGCAGTAGCTCAGTCCCACAAGTGACACCTGACCACCAGCAAGCATCATGGACACTGTCCATGTACACGACATACTAGAACTTTGTGCAATATCCTATCCCCAAACTGTTAGAAGTTTTGGTCATATATTTGCCATTCCAGTATTTATGTTACATTTTATTCTTAGTAATGCTTTACTACCATGGAAACTTGTTCTTAGTTGATATTTTTGTATATAGTAACCTATTCAAACATTATGCAAATATTCTGAATAGATTACAGTTTTGTACATATGATATACAACATTCTGGCCTGTTAGACTCACGATTTGATTTGAATTTTTGAATACTGTCTTGAAATATTTAATTTCATTTTTAAATAATTAATAATTTTCTGAATATTGTTTAATTATAATTTTTGTTTTATGATTCAAACTATATCTTTGGCTTACAATCTTCTTATAAGACATTGTATGATATTTTCTCCTAGTATTAGAAACTTTAAAAAGAAAAAAAAAAATATATATATATATATACACAAGAGAGGATAGATATACAGTTTCTCTATGTTCACTGAGAATAGAAGTTGATACTAATATTGTTTAGTCAAGGTATCAGGTCTGCTGAATAACTACTATGAAGACAACAATACGCATTGTATTAGTTATTGTAACCATCCTACTAACTTGTTCTGAAACTGTTTCATTGCTATTTTATCTTTTTTCCCATTAAAATGAATAAAAAGAAAAAAAATAATAAATAAAATTTGTCATGTTTCTATGTCCATAAATATAAAAAGGAGAAATACAAGAATATATATATATATATATATATATATATATGTATAAACACAGGCATATACTTAATATGTGTATTTGTATAATCAAGTTTATTGATTATATGTTTATTCTATGTCCTCTTTTCAATTATAGATGCTCAATTCTGAAAGAAATCAAAATATCTCACACAATTAGGCTTTTATTAAATTCCTTTGACATGACTAATAGATTTTCCACTATAAATTTGGATGCCACTGCCCAACCAAATAGCTCAGTGAACTAAAGTGCCTGCTTATGCAGAGTGCAGCAGCAGGGGTTCAACCCCCACAGTGCCATGCCTGCCTCGCTCCTGGGGGCACACTGAGACAGCAATTGAGACTGAGCATGATGGTACACCCTTGTATCCCAGTGCTTGGGAGGCTGAAAACAGGAGAATCAGTACAAGTCTGATCTACATAGAGAGACCCCTATAGACCCTGTACTAAATACATAAAAAAGGAATAAATAAATTTGGCTGCCACGTTATATGACGCAAATGTCTTATAATACTTTTGTCATATTTTACTTAATGCCTAATATCCTCCATTTAAGTGGGTCCTATTATCTTTAACCTGTCTCATATAAACATTATTATTATTTCTTCTTTCATATTTTATTTGTGTGTTTGTTGCTTTTATGATTTTTTCTAAGAAATAGCCTTATAATTCCATTTTTTCATTTTACGTGAGTTTCACATTAGCAAAATGTTTTACATTTTATATTTTCCTAACAGTTTGTGTTTTAATGTGGAAATGAACATTTAGTGAAAAGTATACTTCATTTTTCTTCCTGTCATTTTACATTTAACTTATTATTTTACATGTTCCTCCCTCTTTCCTATTCTTGCTAATTTAAGTTGTTTTTTATCATTTTGTAAGTGTTACACATTTTGTCACTTTATTAAATACTCCCTACTCTATGTTCAAATGAAAAGTTTATTTACTATTACTTTTGGGTGGTAGTTTTTTTTGTTTGTTTTGGTCTTTTGTTTTGTTTTTTGTTTTTGTTTTTGCCAGAACCAGGGACTGAACTCAGGCCCTTGCACTCGCCAGGCAAGTGCTTATTCTATTGAGCTATCTCCCCAGTCCCTACTATTATTTCAAAAACATGTTAAGTATTCCTGTGCCTGTACACACTGATTTTTCTCATTAAGATATTCAATTAATATCTTAATGAATACTACTATTTACCTTTTCCCAAATAAAATAAGATGCTAAAAGTTGGCCCAATGTCACTTGACCAGCAAATTCTAAGTCTGCCATACAGGATGAGCTAACAAACCACTGAGAAACCATCTGATAGCAGTTTTTAGTACATACACACATAGAAAGACACTTATTCAAAGTAGGATAAGCTAGGTTTTCTTTTTTTTAAGAGGAAAAAGTATTTTTCAAAAAGAATAAAATATAGTTAAAAAAAGAAACAATTTGAAATTTCACTAAACAAAAAGATAGGAATTCAACAATGGTTATTATAGTGCATAGTGTTGATACAAATTTGTTGTTCAGATTTTCAAATATAAGCATGCAGGGGCCCAGCGGGATGCCTCAGTGGTCTAAAGCGCCTGCTTGGGAAGGCTTGGGTGGCTTCAGGGACCGCGGTTCGATCCCCAGCACCACATGCTGAGCCAGCCCTGCCTTCAGGATGGGCTGAGCCGGCCATAAAAATAAGTGAATAAACAAATAAAGGTTCTGAAACAAGAAAAAAATAAATAAATGAAATAAAAAAATTCTAAAAAAAAAATAAAATAAAAATAAGCATGCAAAATTGGTCAAAAATAATTAAAGGAAGAAAAACAATCTTTAAAATTATATTATTACTTGCCAGATTTACTTGATGTTTTTCTTCAATTCAAACAAATACTCTAATTGAACACTACTTTTCTAATAGTTGTCAATATTTCAATGTTACTTTCATATTTCTTCTACTTACCCTTCTCCGAGCTTCTCTAAGACATCAAAAACTTCTTCAGGCTGCTTAGTTAAACTGTCTTCACTCAGCTTTTTTAGCTTACTGATAAGAAAAAAGAAAAATATTCCTTATGATCTCATAAAGATTTCAATTTTAAAAGGCAATATAATCAGAGGGTTCAAACATCAAATGATATACAAAGGTATATACTGGTGTATACTTGGTCTCATGAAAGCCCAGTTACTCACGTGCCCAGCAATACCTCCTAAAATAATCTTTTACTAGCTTCTTACATACCGTTCATTCAAATATATACAGTCTTAGTTCTCCTCCTCTTAAGATAGCATTTGTACACATGTAGTTATAATATAGCTACCATAAAATCACTCAGAACTATATAGTAATTATAAAAATCATATTATAATATGGTATATTGTATCTGGTATTACTGTACATTATATAAATATATATTCAATAGTCTACCCTTTATCACCTTGTTTTCTACAGCTCCAGTTACCTAAGGTTAACAAGAGTCCAAAGATATTAAATGGAAAATTCCAAAAATAAACAATCTATGACTATTGTCTTGGTTTGGTTTTTTTGAGCCAGGAATCAAACTCAGGGCCTCACATCTGCCAAGCAGGAACTATGTCACTGAGCTAGAACCCCAGCCCTATAAGTTTTCAACTGTATACTTCTCTGAGTAACATAAAGAATCTGATTCCACCTCTGGCAGGAATGAATTCATAGAGTGAATCATCTCTCTGTCCAGTGTATACACACTGTATATTCTTCCTGCCCATCAATCACATAATAGCCATCTGGGTTATAGGTCATTTGTGATGTAACACAAGAAATCCGTATTTTACTAAATAATGGCCCTAAACCGTAACAGAAGTTATGCTGCTGACTTAGGTATCCCAAAGTGCTTCCTGTAAGTGAAAAGATGAATGTACAATGAGACATTTTGAGAAAAGACATTTGTATTACTATCAGTTATTATAATTGTTTTAATTTTATTATTGTTGTTCATCTTTCACTATATGTAATCTATAAATAAACTTTGCTATAAGTGAGTATGAGCAGGAAAAACACAATATACATAGGGTTCACAGTTTCACACACTCATTGGAGGTCCTGAAATGACCCACAGATAAGGGTGGATTCCTGTGTTAATAGACATTAGCAAATCGCTTCAGTAGGGTTTCCGCTAATTTAGTCTCCCACTAATAATACATGAAAACCCTCTTTTCTAAGTATTACCAGTAAAGCAAAATTAAAGGGTATTATTAACATGCTCCATGTACTCAGAGATGATAAAGTACATGGAAAATGGGGGTAACTTAAATGGAAATTAAAGAAAGAAAGAAAATATCAGAAATAAAATTGTCGCCAGATGTAGTGGCACACACCTGTAATCCCAACACTTGGGAGGCTGAGTCAGGTGGATCAGTGCAAGGTTCAGACCAGCCTGAGCTACAAAACTGAGCTCAAGGCCAGCCTGAACTGCATAGTGAGACCCTGTCTCAAAAAGACAGACAGACAGACAGACAGACAGACAGACAAAAGAAAAGAGAAATAAAATTGTCATTGGATAGGATTAAAAGTAGACTGCACAATGCAGCAGAAAAGAAGAGCCACTTGAAAGAAAAAGTTTAAAGGGAAAAAAAAAAAAGCCTGAGTTCCAAATGAAAAAGAGAAACAGATGAACAGATGAACAGATAGGAACCTGGAAAAGGAAGAAAGGAAGAGAGGAGGTCAAATATTTTCCAAATTTTATGAAAACAATAAACCAAGAGATGCAACAATTCAATAAACCAGAAAAGGCAAATAAAGAAATGAGAGGTAGATAGAAAAAACATAAAACAAAACAAGGTACATTACAATCAAAATATAGAACAATAGTGAGGAAGAACACTGTAAGTCACAAGGAAGACCTAACACATAGGACAAAAAATAACTGTGAATATGCTAGACACTAAACAATGATATCCTTAAAGTATCAAAGGAAAGTAATAATCAACCTAAAATATTGATAAAGCCAATGGAAAGTTCCTAAAAAGTCAAAGGTTAAATTTTAAAAACTTGCCAAACAAAACAGGTGAGACAGTTTGCTGTATTTTAAAATTTTATTTATTTATTTATTTATTTATTTATTTATTTATTTATTTATTTATTTATTTATTTTTCCTTTGTTTCAGAACTGTTTATTTATTTCCATGGCTGGCTCAGCCTGCCCTCAGGGCAGGGTTGGCCCAGCATGTGGTGCTGGGGATCAAACCGCGGTCCCTGCAGCCACCCAAGCCTTCCCAAGCAGGCACTTTAGACCACTGAGCCATCCTGCTGGGCCCCTAGTTTGCTGTATTGAAACCTTCAAAACAATAAATAGCTAAAAATGAAAATCTTCAAACTAAAGAGAAATTATGCCAAAGAAAATATGAAATAATCAAGAGTAAAAATATAATCTCCAACAACAGTGCAATACACTTTCTCCTCAACAATACATGGAATATTTGCTAGGATAAATAACACATTTTAGGTTATAGGACAAGTCTTAGGAAATTCAAGAAGACTGCAATCATACAAAGTATCTTCTCCAACCTCAACAGAATGAAACCAGAAATCAATACCAGGAAGAAAATAGGAAAATCTCCAAATAGATAAAATTGAAATAACTCATTCTTAATAAAAGAATCAAGAAGAAATCATAAAGAATTTTTTTAACTCAAGCAAAAGTGAAAACAGAGCATATCAAAGTTTATGAGATATAGCTAATGCTGTACAGAGGCAACAGTACAAAAGTAAGCATGTAAAAATAAAATCTCAGAGAAGCAGAAGAAAAAGAGCAAAACAAAAATAGCAGAA
This sequence comes from Myocastor coypus, assembly GCA_004027025.1. NCBI lineage: Eukaryota > Metazoa > Chordata > Mammalia > Rodentia > Myocastoridae > Myocastor > Myocastor coypus. The sequence continues at coordinate 28,836 of PVJA010021185.1, forward strand.
GAAAGGACATAATAAAGACTAAAGGGTAAAAGCAGAAGAAAGATAAAATAAAAAGAAAGCAGCAGAAAAAAAATCAAATAAAAAAGGGCTATATTTTTAAAAAATAAATTACTAACAGAACTAAGAAAACTCAAATAACTAAAATAAGAAATAAAAGAAAGGACATTACAATTGATGTCCAAAAAAAAAGATTATATTATTAAAAACAACCCTTGTATATTATATACTCTCATACAGCAACAAAATGGCTAACTTAACAGAAACAGGCACCAGAAACATATAATCTGCCAAGAATGAATCATGAAGAAAAACAAAATATATGCTCAGACCTATAGTTATTAAACACATTAAGCAGCATTCAAAAATTTCCAATAAAGAAAGTTGAAAACCAGATGCCTTCCATTGGGGGAGTCTGTCAAACAGTTAAAGAAAAGTTAACACCAACTTCCTCAACTTGTCCAAAGAATTAAAGAGATTTCCAAGTTCAATTTAAGAGGCCAACTTTATCCTGACACCAAAAAGTGGACAATATTTTGTTAGCACATTTACCGCCTTTTTATATTGTCTATCTCATATCATATGAATATAATTATGATTTCTGTCTTGTCTTTTTTTTAATAGCCAAAAACATTAATTTTATTTGCATTTATTTTATAATAAATTTATTCCCATGGCATAAGTTTTTGTTTCTTCGGTTTCTTCTGGGATATCTTTTTCTTCTGTGCAACCTCCTCCTCTGGCTTAGGAACAATTTGTTCCTTTTCAGTAAGGATCATCTCAATATGGCAGGGGGAGCTCATGTATGGGTTAATCTGACCATGAGCTCTATAAGTACGGCGGCGCATCTCGGGTGCTTTGTTCACCTGGATATGTTCAATAACCAGAGAATCTACATCTAAACCCTTAAGTTCAGTATTATTCTCTGCATTTTTAAGCATGTGCAGCAAAAATTCAGCACTCTTTTTGGGCCACCGACCCTGTGTCCAGCCCCACTGTTTGGCCTGGGCACACCTACCAACTCCACCATTGTAACGTCGGAATGGCACACACTGATTCTTTAATGTGACATCCTTCAGATACTTGGTGGCCTTTTGGATATGCATACCTTTGATGGCCTGGGCAGTTTCACGTGTATTCTTAAAATTAACACGAAGATTTGAGCCTCTTGACTTGCATGATTTTGTGGGGTTTTCTGGGTCGAGAGAGTAGCGAATCATTTTCACAGGACACCACAGGCCGCTTACAGGAAGAGCTGTCTTGTCTTAATACTAGTCTTAATACTAAAGTCTTAATACTAAAGACATAAATGCATCTCTATGGAACATGTGCCATGTTTACAATATTAAGAGCTTTGAGAATCTATATAGTTATTCTCATGAGTGAGTTTTCTACTTGTGAGTGTTTTCTTATACGTTAATACCCCTTTCTTGTAGTTCAAAGAACTCTCTTTAGCATCTCTTTTAGGAAAGGTCTGGTGGTGCTAAATGGTCTCATCTTTCATTTGTCTGGTACCCTTGTTAATTATGATTATAACTACATTGGCTTAAAAGATGTCCAGGGGATTAGTAAAATACACCTCTGGGTGCATCAGGGTGGGTCATGGGGGTATGACTTAACTCCTTCCTCTGGTTCTTCCCTCGTGCTTTTTATTCCTGGTTACTGTGAGATAATCAGCTTTCCTCCACCACACCTTTTCCATCATGCTGTTTCTGCCTTGGAACTAACTGACTGAGCCAAAAACTTCTGATAACATAAGATAAAGGAAGTCTTTTCTCCTTTAAAATGTGTATGTTTAGTATGTTGTTTCAGCAACAACAACAACAAAAAAAACTAACTCAAAAGTAACTCAAGATGAGCTATGCACAAGACATAGTGATGGAGGCAACATTATATTAACAAGTCTCTTTAATACTAAGCCAAAAAGTAATTTAGCCACTACTTAATTCCTGAGGAGTTACAAAAATTTGCTTCAAAGTAAGCTTATAATATGGCTCACTTTAAACAAACAATTCATAGGTCCCACAAGTGAATCCAGTAAACACAATGAGTGTTTCCTATTAGTTTACACATCTTATTTTTTTCAACATCTAGAACAACTGAAATGCTACTAATTTAATTTAGCCAAAGAAGTGTCTCTGGTGTATCTGTCAAGTGAAAACACTTGATTTATTCTGGAAACAATTCATATTTTTGTCACTGTGTCTTCATTTCCTCTTTCTCTTTCTGGTGTTTTAAATGAAACTGATCTTTCCAGCTATGGTTTAATTTAAAATATTTTTATACGTCTGTTTTTAAGATCTTTATGACTCAGAAAAAAATCTCATCATTAAAAGTCAGCCTAAAACATGCAAATGTGTAAACATCTCATTGCCTCCCTAGTATGAGAAACTGAAAGAGTAAATGTAAAAATGAACAGTAGACATTGTAAAATGGGAAGAAACTTTAAAAGGAAAGAGAAATTGGTTTAGAGGAATGGAAGAAAAAGGAAAAGTAACACATGCATACACATATACACACTCATGTACACATCTGTGCGCGCGCGCACACACACACACACACACACACACACACACACACATACACACATATTTTTCTGTTTTCCTGACTTGGCAAACATAATCAGCATAGTGTCATCTAACTCTGACATGTAGAAAATTTTAACATTTCATAATCTCATAATAAATATGTTTTTAACCACAGGTCCAAAGCAGTTACTCCTGACTTGTGTACCTTGGGAGCATGAACTGTTCAGATACAAGGGAATTCTGTGGAGAGCAAGTTACCCACAAGCCATTTCTCTTATATAACTCCCAAGGGGTTTATTACAGGCTTAGACACATCCCAGATCTGCCTTTTTAAAATAAATAAGTGCTAAATACAATCTAGTTTTTCTGTTGCTATGGTTTAAATGTATCTCCTAGCCTACAAACAGAGCTGTTAAAATAAATGGCTAGTATGCAGCATGGAGAAGGGGAGCCTTTTACAGGAGACAAGGTCATCAAGATTCCTTTCCTATGAATGGGATGAAGCTCTTTATAAAAGATGTTTCACATAACATCTAGCTCATTTGCTGTTAGCCTTCTGCCACAGGAAGACACAACATTCCTCTGAGACAAGGTGTCATCTTGGAAATAGACAATAGCCGTCACTAGACACAGAACCTGCCAGCATCTTGACCTTGGGCTCCCCAGCTTCCAAAACTATGAGAAAATAAATTTGTTCTGTAATAAATAAACATATTCACTATATATCACCAAGTTACTATACTATTTTGCCATAATAGCACAAAGATAGCTATCCTCTGACCATTTCATCAAATAAGAAAGATCATCTATTATACTGACAGTAATATACACTCAAAGGGTAACAGTAGTCTGCATTCACATTATTAAACATTATAATGTTTGATGTACAAATTTCTTTAATATTTTCTCCTAGATTTCAGTATAAATTTTCTAAGTCTTCTACGGATGACAGGGGATCCTGAATAGACCAGTCTCAGTTTTCTGAAACTCTATGCAATGTTTTATAATTTTAAGGTTGTGTTATGTTTAAAAGTATTACAGTCATCAAGTTTTAATATTCCTACCACTTAAAGATACATTAAAGTAGCTGGGCATGGTGGCTCACACCTGTAAGTAATCCCAGCACTTGGGAGGCTGAGGCACGAGGATTGGTGCAAGTTCGAGACCAGCCTGGGCTACAAAAGTGAGCTCAAGGCCAGCCTGAACTGCATAGCGAGACCCTGTCTCAAAAAGACAAAAAAAAAAAAAGATACATTAAAGCAGATAATATAGTATCTGAGACTACTTCAAAATAAAAAATGAAGTGCACTTACTGGAATAAAAATTATGCAAAACTGGGTAAAAATTAACAGTTACTGAAACTGTGAAGTCTTCCATAATATATTTTTAAGAGTAAACACTAGGAAGTAAATCAAACTAAATTGTTCTCAGAAATAACTAGAGGGCCCAGCAGGATGGTTCAGTGGTCTAAAGCGCCTGCTTAGGAAAGCTCAGGCGGCTGCAGGGACCACGGTTCGATCCCCGGCCCCACATGCTGCGCCAGCCCTGCCCTCAGGGCAGACTGAGCTGGCCATAAAAATAAACAAACAAAAGTTCTGAAACAAGAAAAAATTTAAAAAATTTTTTAAAAAAAGAAATAACTAGAAACTGGGCTGGAAAGAGAGCTCAGCAGTCTAAGCACTTGCTTGGCAAGCACAAGGACCCTGGTTCAATCCCCAGTACTACACGCCATGCTGGCCCCAGTCACACGCCTGCAATCCCAGGGGTGGGAAGCCTGAAAACAGGTGGATCGTTATGAGTCTGAGCTGCATACTAAGATCTTGTACGAAATACACTGAAAATAAATAAATAAATAAATAAATAAAAATGTTAAAAAATAAATCTTTAATGTGGTACAAAATAATTATAAAATCAATATTTTAAAGTTTTTATTAATTTATTCAATATGTACTTAATTGAATTTGTAGACAAGCCACCTGCTAATAAATGCAACAAAGCCTGAGTTACAATTCTTGTCAATCAACAGGTTCCCAATCTAGTGGAAGAAACAAAACAGATATATGAAAGCTTATAGTGAATGTAGTTAACATTATGTGCTTTTATGGCATGTACTAGGTATTTAATAAGAATTCCCTTATTTAATTGCTAGAATAACCTTTTTGGTGCTTAGTAGAATATTCTTAGTTTTAGATAAGAAAATTAAGGCTTATATGACTTCCCCAGTTACTTACATAATAAATAGCAAATCTTTCCAATGTATGATATGGTAGCTATCTGATAGTTTAGAAGGTAGTAAGTATCAAAACACTCTTCATCATGTCTGTCAGTTCCTGCACTGAATATTGTACATCTGTCATAGCTTTCAGGGTAGATATTCTCTTACAAATAATCACAGGAGTGTCTCCTCTTTAACTTAACTCCTTATTCTACTTTGAGATATTTGAAAAAAGAATCATTTCTCACCATATACAAGATATTCCAAATAACTGTAGAATTTATGTCTGCAGTCTAACTATAATAGACAACTCCTCAAAGCTCCTGAACTTATACATAACACACACACACACACATGCACACACGCACGTGCACTCTCACACACACACCATAATCACTACAAAATAAGACAACAGTAGTATATAGTTATTTGTACATGAGGCAAGAAATAAGGCATGGGAGGGGCTGGGAAGTTAGCTCTGTGGCACAAGTGCCTGTCTCCCAAGTGCAAGGTCATGAGTTCAAACCTCAGTTCCGCCAAAAAAAAAAAAAAAAAAAAATAAGGCATGGGAAGGATAGTACTCAAAGACATAGTGAAAAAAACAAATGAATAAAGATAACTCAAAGACATAGTGAAAAAAACAAATGAATAAAGATAACTAAATGGAGGACTTCGAAACTGATTTGAGAAGAGACTGACAGATATTTCTTTAATGTGAGATAAAACAGAGACCACAGCTCTGTATGTTGCCATCTCTTACATAATCTTTCTTTTTTCTCTGCTTGTAAAGTTAACCACTTCCTTAAAGATATAACCAAACATACTCTGACATGAGGTGATAATCTACTTCACATTAGTATGTGAAGAAGTCAACAAAGACATCAAGTTAAGAATCAAAACTTTAAAATACAGGAAGGAATAGTGTGCAAACATATTAGTACGCTTTGTTTTTTTGTTTTGTTTTGTTTTGTTTTCCTATCTCTGCAATCATTTCAAAACAGCTTGTTATAATCAAAAGAATTTTTGTAAGCTTCATGGTAACTATAAAGAAAAAATTTAACAGAAACATGAAAAATAATAAGAAATCAAAACTGACTAACAAAGAAAAGCATTTAACTACAAAGAAAGTCAGGAAAAAAGGAACCACAATAAAATTAGAAAACAAGTTACACAATTGTACAGTAAGACCTTACCTACTGATAATTGCCTAAAATACAAATAGACTAACTTCTCCAATTAAAAGAATGAATTAATTTTAATAAACAGTCAACTTACTAAAAGTGAAGGGATAGAAAAAGTATCATATAAACAAAATGCAATAGATAGCAAAAATAATCCTTACTTATGTCAAACAGAATGTAAGACAAAAGCAATAAAAAGAAACAAAGACCATTATATAATGGCAAAGGAATAGATTCAGCAAGAAGAAATAACAAATGTCAGTATGGGACCATAACATATACAGCGAATATTAACAGACTAAAAAGAGTCAGATTCCAATATTGTAATAGTAGGGGAATTTAACACCCTACATTCAGCAATGGAAAGGTCAACCAGTCAAAAAATCAACAAAGAAATTGTAAAATTAGCTTCATCCTAGACCAAATGGATGTACCAAGTATCTACAGATCACTGCTTCTAAGAGCTGCAAAAAAACATATTCTTCTTAATAGCATATGAAATAGTCTCATGATAAGCCTCAAAATAATATTCAACAAATTTTTTTAAACTCATTATATTGAGTAGTTTTTCCAACCATAATGCAATGAAATTAGAAATAATAATTCTTCAAAATTACACAAACACCTTAGTTTTGAACAACAAATAGATCAAGGATGAAACTGAGAAGGAAATTTTAAAACTTATTCGAACAGGCTAGGGTAATAGCTCGGTGGTCTAAGTGCCTGCCTGGCAAGCACAAGGACCAGGGTTCAATCCCCAGTACCATATGCTATGTCAACCTCAAAACTAGGCATGGTGGCATATGCCTGTAACCCCAGCACTCAGGAGGTTGAGACAGGGGGATCACTATGAATCTGAGCTGTGTAGCAAGACCCTGTAATAAAAAAATAAATCAATAATCTTTAAAAACTTCAAATAAATAAAAATAGAAAAACAAATTTTAAAAAAATGCGAGACATAGCAAAAGCTCTTTAAAGAGGAACATCTGTAGCTACCAGTGTCAATGTCAAAAAAAAAAAAAAAAAAAAAAAAAAAAAAAAAAAAAAAAAAAAAAAAAAAAAAAAAAAAAAAAAAAAAAAAAAAAAAAAAAAAAAAAAAAAAAAAAAAAAAAAAAAAAAAAAAAAAAAAAAAAAAAAAAAAAAAAAAAAAAAAAAAAAAAA